>JAHLKH010000075.1:0-118469 GCA_025526915.1 Entophlyctis helioformis | reverse complement strand
AGACTGATGGCTGCTCCCAACATGCTCGACTGTTCCAGATTGACGCCACTCTTGTTGGCCAGCCATTCTTTGCACTTGAAGGCATCGGATGTGTAAGCCCATGCCTCATTTGCAGAATGCTTTCCATTGTTGATCGTCTTGGCCACTTTCTTACCTTGTCAACCACAACCTTGAGAGCAATTTCCAGATCGCGATATAGGTGAGGAATGCCGGCAAGACCGCCATTGACATTTTCCGCGCGGACTTTGTCTGCAGCAATCTGCACCACCTCGGCAATCTGGCCACAAGCCTTATCAGCAAAGTACTGCGCTGCCCCTCTCTTGCCAGCATCAGGGCTCAAGAATTTGGACATGTCGACAGAGCGGATAACAGCGCGGAGCGAGGTGAAGATCTCATCGCCACGAAGGTCCTCCAAAGCCGATAACGAACCGCCGTCGCACGCTACGACTGACACATGAATGCCTGCCCCTTTCAGGACATCCACGATGCCATTGGACACGTGCCGCGTAGCTTTGGCATTTGCTGCCGTGATGGGGACGGCTCCAAGGAACCACTGCTTTTGGCCGCACTGGTCAGAAAGAACAAACGCCTGGATCGAGGTAGCCGGCTCCATGCAGGCAGTCACGACATGGCGCAGCACATCAAACAGCTGCCGCACCAAACCTACTGCTGCTGCTTTTGCTGTCGCTGACGCTGCATCTCCTTGTCCAGCAGTGTGCACCAGATCCTTGATGGACACCACCAAACTGTTGGCAAGATTGGCAAGATCTTCAAGGACAGCGATGCGGCTTTCCAGAGACGCAAACTGCTGCATCTTTAAGCGGACGTACGGCGCCGTGTCCGTGGGACTTGCCGCCCTTACTGCATCTTCCATAGTGACGGTGGATGCCGCTGTCTCGGAATCCTCCGTGCTCACGGACCCAGCTGTGGCGGTCGGAACGCGCTTGCCTTTCGCTTTGTTGGGCCTTCCCTTGTGGACATCCTCCCACAGTTTGTCGCGTTTCTCCTTGTGCGACTTGATGGTGGCGGCAAGCTGATCCATTTTTCCTTGCAGGGGCTCAAGCAGCGTCCGCAAACCACTGGTCATGTGGCCAGCTGTGGCAGATTTGTGTGAGTATTGGCATGCCATTAACATTGCTGGTTGATATCTAGGCTTGTCATTGACATTACCATTTGCACCTGGCTCTTCTGTAGGACGCATGAGCGCCGTGATGATGGAATCTCTGACCTTCAGCTTCTCTGTGAGTAGCTGGGATTGAAAGTCAGTGACTGGTGCATTTTCCACAGCCAACATGCACAGTCTAAGAATGCACTTACCCTTTCAGTCTGTTGGACAGTGCCTTCGCCCGTCAACACGTCGTAGTTGTTGTTTGCAGCGTACAACACCTGCACACGGTCTCCCACGATTTGCGACTCTACCCATCGCCACGTGTTGACGTGCACCTCATCAAGCGCCAAGGTATACGGTACTTGGACCGACTCGAGCCCCTGCCGTTTTTGCGTGTCCTGGATCTGAGCCGCAATAGCTTGCAGCGTTGCTACTGTGGGCTCGACCGATTGGCCCTCCATCCCGGCGGTCCAGTTCTTGATGGTTTTCGGGCTGGGCATGACGAAGTTGGCGCCAAGAAAAGCCAGGATCCGACGGCCGCCAGGAAGCAAATTCAAGTACGTATGGAATCGCTCGATCTCTTCCGTGTAAACGCCTTTGGGTTGACGCCCACGTCCTCGATGTGCACGGAGCAACATTTTGATGAACTGCAACGCGATGGGACTGACGCGACGCTCCTTGGAACAGAGATTCTCAACCAGCGCCATGATAAGGTTGCGATCGTACTCCGAGCGGCCATCCCAGACCTCGACAATGCGAAGCACATCCTTGTGTTTCTTGAGGGAGTTGAGTTGATTGGTGAGCTTGACGATGTCCTCTTTCGCTTTGCGCAGTTTTAACTTCTGCTCCTTGTTGGCTAAGGATAACGTCTTGACTTCGTCCTGCAGCTCTTGAGCCTTTCGGATTAGGCTAGGTCTGTCCAAGCGGCGGTTTTGCGCATTTGCTGGTATGCTGGCAGGTTTGGTGGGCGTGGTCGCTGGTTGTGGACATCGGAATGCAATGACTCGGCGCTCCGAATCCAAGTCATCTCCATCATGCGCGTTGGCAGCTGCAAAGACACTCGTCTCGGCGACCTATTGTGCAAGGTTCAGAAGATTGTGAGCGATTGCACTGCTTATTGTGTGTCGTGGGTGATCAGACTTACTTCGTGATGATCGCGGTACTTTGCATAGTGATCAAGGAGTTGGTAGACGCTGTCCTTGAACGCCGAAGTGATCCGAGACACGTCGCCATGCATCACGATGCCGGGATTGCTGCGATCTTGGAGGCGCCAGAGTCTGCCACGAAGCTTGTTGATGCTGTCAAGAGGCACCACCCATACTTCACGGCCGCCAAGGTTCGCCTTGATGGCAAAAGCAGGGACGTTGTTGTTAAGTCGACTTGGCACGAAGCTCTTCAGAACCAAGGGGAGGCGAGACGGCTGGACGCAGATGACGCCTTTATGCGGGCCATCTGTGATCTTGACGAGCGGCAGCAGGTCTTCCTTTCCTCCCTTGCCGTCCACCAGTGTCATGCTTTCGAATGAACCGTCTTCGCGGTGGAAGCCCAAGCCGTAGTTCAGAGTCTTCGCTCCGGTGCAAGCGTTCGTTGAGTCTGCTTGACCCGACGGTGGCTGGTCGGTGGCGGCTGGAGGTGCGGGGTGCACTGGCTGTTGTGTTGGACGTGCCATGAAGTTTTCTCAAGTCAAGCAAAGTTTGTAATTTTGTTCATTCTCAAATTGGTCTTATAAAGTGTCAGCCGACATTTGTCGGATGGGCCCACGCCGAATTACCCCCCCTCCGCGGAGACGCGGGAATCAAGATCGTGCACCACAGCCGCGCCCACAAGATGCTGCATGCGGCGGTCAAGGTCCTGCGGTATGCGTTCCGCCGCCAAGAATGCAAGCAGACGGGATCACTTTCAAAGTAAGTTTGCTACTCTGTACTGTGTGGCTGCCATGCTGACTATCTTCTGCTGCTTGCCATCAGGGACGAGATGTATGCCCTCAACAGGTTCTACACGTTGACGCAGAGCGACAAGGAGGACATTGCTGCGGCCCTCAGTGAGCTGGCTGGCAAAAAGAAGGGATGCACAGTCTGCTGGTGTGATTATGAAGCAGACTGTTGCATCGCCCGCCATGTTCGCGAGCCAAGGTAACATTGCCTTGGATCATTCGGCCGTGACTGATGGCTCACAGTCTGTATTCTGTGACAGTGCCAAGCCGATCATAGTCATTGCCAATGACTCTGATCTGGTGGCACTTTGTGCTGGGCACTGCGGTGTTGTTTTGACACACCTGCAGCATGGGCGGGTTGGGCAGATTCGCTCATACAACCATGGCGGTATCGCCTCAACCGCGTCTGCATTGGGTGTGCGGGATTTTCGCGGTGCATGCCTGGCTGTGGCTGTGCTTTCTCATACAGACTTTTTTGGCCGCAATGACCATGGTGAGTTGCCGCGCCTGTTTTGTAGTATCTGCCATCACTCACATGCCATTCTTTGTCTACATGCGCGATTCTGCTTGCATTCCCTGCCAGGAATCGCCGCCGCGGTCAAGTTTGTCAATGCGCGGTTTGATGCCAAGGTCGAAGAGCTCAACATCAAGGCGGCTGACCTCTGCGCAATCCTCGAGACTCCTAACAAGGCCAAGGCGTTCATGGACGGCGTCAGGGACGCGTACATCGAGGAGCTGGTCAAGAATGGTGATGAGAGCCTTGTCCAGGCATTCAAGAACGCATTTGAAGTCTTTGTCAACCGGAATGATGTTGGGGCCTCTGCTGGTGCAATCACAGCGCCGATCGTCGCGAGGTATGTTTATTCTTGAAGGATGTCATGGACATGATGGCATTGACGCGATTGAATGCCTTGCACAGATCTGAGCCTCAAGCCGACCACACCAACCACATGGATGTCAACACGACTCCATCTGTTGGAATGAAGTATGAATGCATGGAATCTGTGGCGTTTCTGGCAAAACTGACACTGAGTTTCTGTTTCTGATGCTGCGATCTTGTTATTGTGCAGGTGCTTGATGGATGGATGCTGCTTGAGCCATACTGCGCAGCAGCAGCAGCAGGCTGAGAACGGCGTCCAGCTTGTCCACCTGACACGTGGCAGGGTCGAGCAGCTTGTCAGCAGCACTGTTGGCAGCAGGCGGTTGGATGCTGCCTTCATTGAGGTGAAGGGTTGCCATGTGGCACTCGACACCATCATCAAGTGCACAGTCAACCGCCTTGCGAGCAGCTACGATGCTGTTACGCGTCGCGACATCCTCGCGGCCATCTGCAAAGCAGCAAGTGCCCAGCTGCTGCAGATTGCCAGCGAGCAGTTTCTTGGAGCAGATGGCATTTTTAAGCTCCTCCCAGCAGATGAGCCAATCTATCGCGCATTGGTATGTTTGCATGGCTTGAATGCATGCTGTTGCTCTTGCACCATGCGCATTTACTGATTTTGAATGCGGCTGACTTGATCCATTGCTTCTGGACAGAACGCAGCAATGAGAATGCAGACGCAGCTCGACAAGATTGCCAATCCGCCATGCGCATCCCACCGGCATACATCCACTCCCAGTAGGTGTTGATTGCATTGAAATGATTCAACAGCATCCACTCACAGATCCATTTGTGTTGAATGCATAGTACTGGACACAGAGACGCAGAAAGTCGAGTACCACGGCAGGATGACCACGCGAGTTGCACCGCGATCCATTGTCGCTGCTATCCACGACAAGGCGTCAGCCTGGCTGTATTTCCTGGAGCACCCCATAGGTCCACATCCAGAAAACGCCAAACCGCCGACACTCATCAATCAGCGCCAAAAGGTCGTCGCTCTGCTGCAGTCCATCATTGAGCAAAGTGCAGTGCGTCTCGACTTCCACTGACTGCATGTGCATGGAATGATTTGGCGCGATTGCTCACCATCCCACTCCACAGGTTGGCCCTCCTCCACCGCCGCCCAAGCCACCACAGTTGTCCAACAACATTTTCGCAGCACTGGCATGCTCCAAGACCTTTCCCATTGGCGATCTTGCCGACACTGAGACGACGGTGAGTTTGGCGCACCATTGGCAATCGTGGCTGTGTTTGGTGCACTTGGAATGGCCGCCTGATGCTGCATCCAACCGTCACAGGCGCCATTCCAATTCACGGCAGCCAAGCGGGCTGCGCACACAAAGGAGCGTGCCAAGAAAAAAGAGAAGGCCACACTACAGGAGATCATCAGAGAGAACAAGAAGAAGTCAGGGCTGTGTGCTCGCAAGGCTGGAACTGTTGGCAAGAAGCAGGCGTACGCGACATATGGCATGTCATGTGCCTTGAATGTGCTTGCTGACACGTGTGTCATGCCACAGATGGGTTGCTGGCAGTCGAGTGGCAACTCGTCAGAAGCTTGCAAAGCTCGGCCGCATGATTGCGATGCCAGTCATGACACTTGCCGCGGCCACCCATCCCAAAGGACAGCCAAGACCTAAAGGCAATGCACACAGCCGCCCTGAGCAGATTGTCGAAATGGCGGTATGGGGTTTGATCGCCATGCTGCTCTGTTTGCTTGGCTTTGTGTATGCTGACTTGTGTGGTATGCAGGAGATGCAGTCATGCGATCTCGCAAACACCAAGTTTTTTGGGCCCCAAACCAAGACACCACTCGCCGAGCAGACACCCAGTTCAATCAGCCACGACACCACCCTCACAGTCAACTATTTCACGGCCGGCTTGTGGCGTGCTGCCCTTGCCTTGATCGGCGCCATGGTCGCGGATCTGGTCAAGCTGAATGCAGACGCGCCACTGCCTCTGGAGTACTGTGTCCTGGAGGCAAGCCAAGGCAAGCTGACGCAGTATTACTATGTCAACCCCAAGGACTTTGACGAGGACGAGAGTGCGACGCTCTTGTCAGGTGGATGCGTTCACAAGCAGGGCATCATTGTTTGGCGCATGTACGGCACCGGCCCGCACAGCAGCGACACAAAGATCCCTCGCTATGGCAGCTTGGTGACTCTTGAGAGTGACACGGCTCTCAAGATCTGCGCCTTTGATACTGCCAAGATTGCCAAGCAACCCAACATGCATGGCGACCTCGACGAGCACAAGGACCACAATGATCAGGACGAGCAGGACGAGCACGACGAGCACGACGAGCAGGACGAGCAGGACGAGCACGACGATCAGGACGAGCAGGACGAGCAGGACGAGCAGACGAGCACGACGAGCACGACGAGCACGATGAGCACGAGCTGCCTGTGCAGCCTGACGACCCATGCATCCAGGACGAGCATGATGTGCACAATCAGCCGACAGCAGCCAGCAGCACCGGCGCTTCATCTTCAGCCGTCCAGCCGCCACCACCAGCAGCAGCAGCAGCAGTTCCATCAGCAAATGAGCTGCTTACGGCCCTCACCAGCAGTATATCAGGTGGAGGCGGTGCTGTGGACATGCTGCTGCGCCATCTTGGCTATGTCCTGGCGGACAGCATGATGGTGCAGCCACAAGCAACAAAGCATGCCATCCACTCCTGGATCGTAACAGTCATGCAAATGGATCCATCGCACCTGGACGCGGAGGGTGCTGCAAACCAACACAGCCAAGCTGAAGGATGACACGGTACGGATGGACATGATGCAGACGTGCACAATGCTGATGGACATGTCACTGATTGATGCAATGCAGCAGGCGGCCACGGCACACAGCGACACGTTCCAGAAAGACGCGCGGCAAGCAGCCATGATGGACATGGCACAGATGGACACGATGCGAGCAGCCATGATGGATGTCGACATGATGGACGCGACGCAGCAGACGGTGACAATCCAGGCCGACGCGATCCTGTCAGCCGTGGTGCAGGCAGATGCAGAGCTGTCGGCCTTGATGCACACAAGTGCGCAGACGGCAGACGCTGTGCACGCGGGCACTATGGAGGCTGTCTTGCCCTACAGGCTTGATAGCAGCCTTTGCGCGGATGCAAGGAGTGACATTTACAGCAATCTGGCCAGGGATGTGTGTGGCATGCTCGCGCGGCACTACATCTCTAGCCAGTCTGAGCTGGCCGTCACTGCGGCCCTCAAGATGATGCCCAGTGCATCCATTGAGGACGTGAGAGTGTGGATTGCGGCACTTTTCAAGACCGCCAAGGCTGCCAAGGCCGCCAAGGCTGCTGCTGCCAAGGCTGCCAAGGACGCTACACCACCAGCGATCGAGGACGCCACACCGCTGGCCACTTTGGACACTGCTCCTCCCACCTCAAGTCTCAAGCGGGGCCGGTCCACCTCTTCGTCAGCCAACAAGGGCGGCAGGCCCAAGAAGCGACGGGGCAGGAAGGCAGCCACCACCAAGGACGCGGCATCCAGCTCTTCCTCGGCCACTGAGGACAGCGGTATTGATACATCCCGCAAGAGCTGCACGAGCTCAAGACGCTGGTGCCTGATGTGTCTCGGTCAGAGATCGTGATCTTTTACGAGCTGTCCAAGCTTGCTGGCACGACAAACAAGCTGTGCCCGCAAGCAGCCAGCCGCGATCCCTTCATCCTCATCACCGAGACGACGCTCTTTTGGGCGGTGATGGGGAGTAGGGGTGATCGCATCCGTGGCGAGCAGAGTGCTGCTTTGGCATACTTGCGACTGCAGCTCCTTGCTGTACTCAGTAGGTCGCACTTGTTTATGCCATGTCTACATGATATGATGCTGACACTCCACTTTTATCCAAGACTACCAAAAAGCCAGCTTGGGCCTCGCGTCATCCAACACGACGATCAAGAAGGCGTTCAGCAATGGCAAGGAGCTCTGTATCCTCAACATACTCCTTCCCGGCCTCCGGCCCAAGAAAGGCCGCTATCAGACGCCAGACGAGGCCGACAAGGAGGTGTTTGAGCAGGTCCAAGCAAATGACGCAGTCATTGCTGATGCGATGCAACTGGCTGAGCACGAGGGTCTGGTTGGCAAGGAGTGCCAGGAGTTTATAGACGCCGTGATCGATGGTCTTCCTCCTGCAATTCCAAGCAAACCGACCGCGGTGGGCAGCTTCCGGACGGACGGATACAGCATCTTTCAGCTGGCGCTGGACTATCGCACAGACCGTCCAGAGTCGCCACGCAGTATGTGGCGTGCTTGAATGCTTTGGTGCACACATTGGTTCTGACTGCCGCCTTGATCTGCATGCTCCAACATGGCATCTTTAGGCGAGCAGCCCGGCTTGCTGATGGCATGCCTGATGATGACGATGACGATGACGATGGGCATGATGGGCATGATGGGCATGATCACTTGGATGGCACATGTGAGTTGCTGTGCCATTATGACGCACACTTGCACCAGCAGCAACTGACATGCCATCCACAGCCACCAAGCCATACACGCCCAATCCTGTAAGTCACTTGCATGCCAACCTCGCGCATTGGTGCACATGCATTGCACATTCCTCACTCATGTCATGGCATGACAGGGCAAGCTCAGCTTCTACGCCTCGCAGCGATTGCTCAACATTGTCAAAGCCAACAAGTTGTTCACCAACAAGGGCTACCGGTTTGTGCGGATTGTTGGCATTGATTGGGGCGAGCGGTACATGTATGGCGCGTCCAGCATGCTGGTGGATCTGGCAACCTTCACCTATACCCTCGAGTCCAACTACGTGCTCTCCTCTGGCATGGCACGAGCCGAGCACAGCCTTCAGCGGTGGTATGCATGCAATGACTCTGCCACGCGCACTCTTGACCAGATCAACTCACAGTGCCTGCCTCTTGTGTCAGGCTCAACAATCGATATGCCAAGGCGACCGACGTCCAGGCAGCCATTGCATTCAAGACAGCAAAGCATGCCAATCCAAACGTCAAGCCTGGCGAGAGAGCCTTTTGGGATCTGCGCTGCCATGCGTACTGCTCGCCATTCCTGAATGCACGGGTACGTTTCTCTGATTCTGGATGCCCATTGACACGGTCGCCATGCTGCTTGATCGCCTGCTGATTGCACTGGATGGCATGGCATGACATGGCATTCCACAGAAGGTCAAGCCAAGCGGTTCACCATGCGCAGCAGCCGCACGTCTGATCGCGGAAACGCCCTTGAGGGCATCATGAAGCTGGCAGGATCGACCACTGGCAAGCGCGCATCAGCTGCATCTCAAGGCCTCCCTGTCAGCAACCCAGAGAAGGACATTCCCGTTGTGTGGGCATTTGGCATTGACTTTACAGGCCAAGGTGGCCGGCACGCTGTGTTTGAGAAGTTTCTCATCAGGCATCTGCGGTCGTCTGGATATGCCTATGTGCGTCTGATGCCACGCTGTCCATCCATCCATCTGTGCACCAACTGACCACACGATCATGCACTCACACACACAGATCTACCGCTGCAATGAGAACCTGACCAGCCAGATGTGCCCGCAGTGCAAGCAGCGGATCCCATACGAGAACCGCACCAACCTGCGACGCTACGAGTGCATACCATGCACGACTGTCTACCACCGAGACGTGCTTGGAGCCACCAACATCGGGATGGTCGCACTGTGGCATCTGCTCTATGGACAACGACCGCTCTACTTGACGCACACGCCACCTGACAGCAATCCAGCCACGCCAGAGTACCTGGCAGACATCAAGGCAACTCATCATGACATCCAGTGGCGTGCACAACATCACATCATGCTGCTCGTGACACCGCCTGATCAGCCTGTCGTCCAGCAGCCTCCGTCACCCGATCTGCTTCCCTTCAAGTCGCATGTGGCCTCATGGGATCAGATCATGCTGCCATGTCTGCCAACAACAACACTTTGAATCGGGGAACCTCCCGATCGACCTAACGGGTCACTTCAATAGAAGGTGAGATGCTGTTGGATGTGCCTCGCCCACCTGTCGTCGCATGTCTTTGCTGACTCGAACCTTCAATCACGTGATATGTGGGCTTCTTCTCGACGCCTCTTGGGTCGAATTTAACTCCAAAATCCTTGGTAATTGTATCAATATCGGGCCCAGATCTTCCAGCCACGTCGCACTCAACCCTGTGGGTCAGACAGACGTAGACATGTACCAAGGCGGACAAGGTTATGGCCAGCCACAGCAAGGGTATGGCCAGCAGCAGCAACAGCAGCAGCAGCAGCAGGGCCGACCCCCGACCCGCTCTCCACCGCCGCTGCAGGCGCCCGTGCCACAGTACTCGAGCCACAGGATCCTGACGGGCCAGCAGGACCAACAGCAGGCGCAGGGTGGCGGTGGTTATGCTGGCGCTGGTGCAGGCTTCGGATACGGGTACGGCCAGCAGCAGTCCATGGGCGGTGCTCCTTCTCAGCCAGCCGCACCGGCGGCAGGCTCGTACCAGCCGTACATGTACGGCCAGCAACCTACCCCCGCTGGTGCTGCCGGTGCAAGTGCCGGCTACTACGCCTCGTCTGGCGGCGTCGGCGCTGGCGGCGGTTACACGCCGTCCGCGTCTGCCCAACAGCAGCAGCAGCAGCAGCAGCAGCAGCAGCAGCAGCAGCAGCCCATGTACGGAGCAGGACTTGCTGCGGCTGGCGCTGCCGGTGGTGGTGCGTCCGGGTACTCCAACCCGTACTTGGCCCAGCAACAACCTCAGCAGCAGCCTGCCGGCAGATCGCCTTTCTTTGGTGCATCGGCTGGATCAGTCGGCACATCGGGCGTCCAGGCTCAAGGACAGACGGGCGCAGCAGCCACGGCTGCAGCTGGCGGGCCCAGTCTGTTTGGTACTGCCCAGGGCACGCCCAACTTTATCAGCGACTTCCAGGGCAGCGCGGCCGGCCAGATCGGCATGCAACTCGGCACCCAAGCCTTTGCCCAAGTGCAGCAAAACGTCAACCAGAACGTAAGACTGCCTTGCAAGCCCGCAACATTCACGGCTGCCTTGCTCACTCTGTGTGTCTGTGTGTATGTCTGCCCCAGATCAACCGGTATGTGAATGTGGTCCAGCTGCGGTACTACTTCAACGTGAGCACTCCATACGTGCTGTCCAAGCTGCGATTGCTGCTGTTCCCCTTCCGCCACAAGTCGTGGTCGCGGCTGGTGCGTCGGTCCGAGCAGAGCGGCCAGGCGGAAGGATACGCGCCGCCGCGCGAAGATCTGAATGCCCCCGACCTATACCTGCCTGTCATGTCGTATGTGACCTACGTCCTTCTTGTCGGCCTCACGCTCGGCGCGAGCAACAATGGCATCAAGTGAGTTGACTGCCGGCGCCTGCTGGCCTGTATTGCGTGGGAATCCCGGACTGATGCATGGGGGACAGGTTCACGCCGGACGTGCTTGGAAAGACGGCCACCGGCGCGTTCTTTATTATCATGTTCGAGGTTCTGTTTCTCAAGTCTGGGTTCTACCTGCTCAACGTCACGAACGATGCTGGGTTTATCGACCTTATTGCATACTGCGGCTACAAGTTTGTTACGTAAGTGTGTGGCTCGATGGTATTGACCCAGGCCGATTGTGCTGCTCACATGCGGCCTTCTGTCGACAGGATCAACGCACTCGTGGCTGGAAAGTTTATTGCTGGGCTGGCTCTGGCCGAATTGGCGTGGTGGCTCCTCGTGCCCGCGCTCTATATCGTGTTATCCTATGGATTCTTTACGGTGCGTGTGACTTGGCTGTGGCCCATGCTGGATGGATCTCTGACGGATGCCTGGCTCTGATGCTGTGCTGGAAATGCAGCTTCGCACGCTCCGGTACTTGGTGGTTCCTGACCAGAGCACCAACAACGTGGTTGGCCGCGACGGTCGCAAGCGGCGCGTGCTGTACCTCTTTGTTCTGGCTGCTGCCCAGTGTCTCTCGATCCTCCTCCTCGTTTGATCGCACACCTACACACGAGCACAATCGGACACCTTGCCTTTCCCTCCTCGCTACTCTCCGTGACTCTCTGGCTCCCGTTTCCGCTCCTTTTCTGATATCTTGGAATGAAACCACCGACCCATATCCCAACCGCAACAAGCGCCGATCCCAGCCAACGAGTCCACCCAAACGTGCTTTTTAATAGCAGAACGGCGAGCGTGTGCGTGGATGATGATCATGCTCGTCGCTAGATTGGCATTAGAACGACGACTGGATGGCCGACCATGCCGCACGGACAGCAGGCTCGGCAATGACCTTCCACACGTTCCACGACGCGATACCGATCGTGAGCAGCAGATACGCTGACGTGCCATAGAGTCTGTTGCGGCCGGCAGCGGTGGCATCGTCGCGGAGGGCACGGCGGTGGAGCACACGCGTGACGAGGAAGGTGAGCATGATGCCATGAACCGCCAGCGTGTCCATGCCGTTGTACTCGGCTAATCCGACGAGGAGGAGTGTCTGTCACTTAGAGTTAGTGTGCATGCGCTGGGACAGCCGTCATGGCGGTGGCTGTGTGGAGCCCAGACGTACGATGGGAGCGACCTCCATGTAGTTGCCGTGAATGCGGACAGCTCGGGTCAGGCGGTAGTACTTGGAGCCAAACGGCGACACTGGTGGCGCATGGTCAGTTGTGTGTTGGTCAGCCGACAGAAACAGACGGACAGGCTGGCAGGCAGGCAGGAAGGCAGGCAGACGCACCTTGCTTGGCGTCGTCGAGAATGGCTGGGTCCTGGCGGTACTTGGTCAGGAGCTCCAGCACCTGCTCGCGGGTGCCGTCGCCGAGCGAGACCTGTCCAGGGCACACAAGGCGTTTGTTCCGAGCCGGCCGTCCGTCCGTCAGCGCCTTTGTTTACCGAAGCAGAGCAGGGGGGTGCAGGCAGAGTGCGGGTGGGGCAGGCGGGGTTACGGTGGGCATACCTGCAGCTTGTTGCGCAGACGCACAACGTCGAGTGTCAGCGAGATGCCGTAGAGAGCGGCGAGACCAGCGTATCCTGCAGTGGCAAGCATGTGGTGCTCGTAAAACATTAACGGAGAGAAAGTGCGGAACGGATCGGCTCGGGAGGAAGTCGCGGCTGGTCATGCAAGGAGACAGAGCCAGCGATGCATGTGCATGCCTGCCCTGCGTGGTTGACGATCATCGAGCATGCCAGGTGTTACCACTGAACACGCGATGGACGAGCGTTGGACTAGACGAGGCACTTCATTGTATGGCGAGTTGCAAAAGAAACGATAGTAAGGATGGATGGAGATGCAATGCGAGGCGACTACTTGGAAATAAGGGGCTGGATGAAGCCGCCGTAGACGTTCCAGAGCGAAAGTACGACGACAAGGAGCAGGAATGAGGCGGTTCCAATCTTGCGGAACGGACCGGCGGCAACGGCGTCTGAGCGGAGAGCGTGACGGTGCATGAGGCGTGTGGCAAAGAAGACAATGAAGATGGTGTGGACGGCCCAGAGCGCCATGCCGTTGAGCTCGGCAAGCGCGACGAGGATCACGAGCTTGTTGCAGATGGCGTGAGTGCATGATGGTTTGATGCGTGGGAGAGCGAGTGGAAGCATACCATGGGTGCGGACTCGAGGTAGTTGCCGTGCGCACGGACTGCGCGCGTGAGTCTGTAGTTCCTGGACTCGAACGGCGCCACTGTGGATCGTCAAACACGCCATAGTCGGTCGGGTATTGTCGGCCGCCACGAACCAGGTGCGGCCGCCACGATCGGCCGCCATGAGCCAGGTTGTGTCGGCCGCCAAATGATGGTCGGCCGCCGTTGTCGGAAATGGTCGGGTAGCGCCATGCGTCAGTACAAATGCATGGGGCAGCTGCACCGTCGAGCGAGCGAGCGAGCCAGGTACTTGCCTGCCTTGCTGTCGTGGATGATGTCTGGGTTCTCCTTGAACTTGCCAAGGAGCTCAATGACTTGCTCGCGGGTTCCATCGCCGAGAGCAATCTGTTGTGGCGTGGAGACGGGCGGGAAAGCGGCATTCAGCGGATGTGCACAAGCGGCGACTGGACAAGGCGGCAGGAGAGCGGCTTACGTTGAGCTTGAAGCGGAGGGCAACAACCTCGGCAATGAGGAAGATGTTGTAGAGGGCAGCGAGACCAGCGTAGCCAGCAGAAACAAGCATCGTTGATGTCAATGAGGTGTTGTTGTTGGATGTAGAGGAAAGTGTCACACGACCGTTTTTATGGCAAGTTTTTCGGACTCGAAACGTAACCGGGCGAGACTGGTGCGCCACACAAACAAACAACGCCATCACGCAATCTCTGGATCATGGTTGCGCACCACCTCGAGCTCGCCAGACGTCTCGCCGACAATCACATCGACCGTCTCGCCCTCCCGCACGGATCCCTCAATCACAGCCTGCGCCAGCGGGTTCAGAACGCGCTTCAGGATGACCCGGTTAAGCGGCCGAGCGCCATACACGGGATCGTATCCCGCATCGGCAAGCCACTCGCGGGCAGCATCCGATACCCGCAGCGTCAGCTGGTGCTGGTCAAACACGCGCGTCTGCACTTCACGCAGCCGCACATTGACAATATCGCGCAGGGCCGACTTGGACAAACGGTTGAACACGACAAGCTCGTCAATGCGGTTGATGAACTCGGGCGAGAAATGAGATCGCACGGACTGGTACACCTTCGCTTCGGTCTCGGCGCTGATACGTCCGCTGGTGCTGGATGCATCCGCAACAAGCACGTCGGCGCCAAGGTTGGACGTCATGATGATGATCGTGTTGCGGAAATCAACCTTGCGGCCCTGCGAGTCGGTGAGGAATCCGTCGTCAAGCACCTGAAGCAGGATATTGGTTACGTCGCGATGCGCCTTTTCGATCTCGTCAAGCAGCACGATCGAGTACGGCTTGCGGCGCACGGCTTCGGCGAGCTGGCCGCCCTCGTCGTATCCAACATATCCGGGAGGTGCACCCACAAGACGCGACGTTGAGAACTTTTCTTGGTATTCGCTCATGTCGATGCGGACAATCGCCTGCTCGGTGTCAAACAGGAACCGCGCAAGGGTCTTGCACAGCTCGGTCTTGCCCACGCCGGTGGGGCCCATGAAGAGGAACGATGCAATGGGCCGCTGAGACGACTGGAGACCGGCGCGGCTGAGACGCACTGCCTCGGCAACAGCCTGGATGGCTTCGTCTTGGCCCACGACGTTCTTCTTGAGCTCGTCTTCGAGGTGCAGCAGCTTTTCACGGTCGCCCTTCATCAGCGACGAGACAGGGATACCCGTTGCTTGAGACACGACCAGTGCAATGTCATCGACCGTAACGCGCTCGTGGACAAGAGTTCCGCGCGAGTCACTGCTGCTGAGCCGCGCGGTGTGAGCGTTGATCGCACAATGGCCGCACGAGTCACAAACGGTTCATCCACCCACCTCTCGTCTTCTGCCAGCTGCTTCTCCAGCTTGGGAATCTTGTCGTACATGAGCTCGGATGCACGTAGCAGCTGCGCATGCCGCTGCGCCAGTTCAGACTCGATACGCGCCTGCTCGAGCTCCTCCTTGATCTGCTTGATGCGGTCAAGCTTGCCTCTCTCCTCGCGCCACACAGCCGTCAGCGAATTGGCTTCCTTCTCCTTCTCGCTCAGATCCTGTAGGAGCGCTTCACGTCTCTGCCGCGTCATCAAGTCCTTTTCCTTTTTGAGCGACTCGAGCTCGATCTTGAGCGTCAGAATCGACCGCTCGAGCTTCTCGAGGACGTCGGGCTTGCTCTCTTGTGCGAGACGCAGTTTCGAGCAGGCTTCGTCGACGAGATCGATGGCCTTGTCGGGAAGAAATCGGTCTGTGATGTAGCGCGCCGAGTACTGTGCCGCTGCGACAAGCGCTGCATCGCTGATGCGTACACCGTGATGGACTTCGTAGCGCTCCTTGAGACCTCGCAGGATGGAGATTGTGGCCTCGACGGACGGCTCGTCAACAAGCACAGCCTGGAACCGACGT
The DNA here is from genome assembly GCA_025526915.1 of Entophlyctis helioformis. Classification (NCBI taxonomy): domain Eukaryota; kingdom Fungi; phylum Chytridiomycota; class Chytridiomycetes; order Chytridiales; family Chytriomycetaceae; genus Entophlyctis; species Entophlyctis helioformis. The sequence goes on along the minus strand of JAHLKH010000075.1, from coordinate 102,636 downwards.
GCAAGTGCGGGATCCTGTCACAGCAGACATTCAGCGGACGTCATTCTCTCGACCAGAGCGATCTGTGATGGCCCACCTTTTCAATGTACTTGCGGTACTCGTCGATGGTTGTTGCGCCACAGCATCGAAGCGTGCCACGTGCCAGGGCAGGCTTGAGCATGTTGCTCGCGTCCATGCCCCCTTCGCCCTTGCCAAGGCCAAAGATCATGTGCAGCTCTAGCCGTGGTTGCCACTCGAGTCAGCCACGCCATGGATGGATGCATCTGTGCAAGTGGCCAGTGAAGATGAGCGCCATGTTACCATCGATGAACAGGATCATGTTGCCCTCTTCTGCTTCGACGTCCTTGAGCACAGCCTTGAGCCGCTCCTCAAACTCGCCGCGGTACTTGCTGCCGGCGACCAGAGCCTGCCATTCGATGGAGAGCGTGTCAGCCTTGCTGTCTCTGACTGGCACCATCGTCCCATTGTTGCAGCCGCCAACATACGCCAAGGTCGAGCGACACAACGCGCTTCTTGCGCATGCTCTCGGGGACCTCGTCATTGACGATGCGCTGCGCCAGCCCCTCTGCGATGGCCGTCTTTCCGACACCAGCCTTTCCGATGAGCACGGGATTGTTCTTTGTTCTTCTCGACAGTCTGCAGCCGCATGTCATGCGATGCCATGCGATGCCATGTCATGCGTGGTGATTGTTGAAGTGAGTCTGCGAGGTGGCTCTCGGCATGCCCAGAAGGTTCGACGCGGTTCTCATGACTCACACTTGCAATGCACGACGAATCTCGTCGTCACGGCCAATGACGGGGTCCAGCTTGCCCTCCTCGGCCAGGGCCGTGAGGTCGACGCCGTACTTTTTGAGGGCGTCGCCTGGCTTGGGCTCATGGTCCTCTGGCTGGTGCATGCGGAAGCCGGGGAAGCCTTGGCCGCCAGGGCCGCCTGGACCGCCGATGTTGGCGAGGCTTTGATGCGACGAATGCAGCAGACGGCTGCTGCATGCCGAGGGCACAGCGACAGGCTGTTGGAGCACCGAGTGCTGATGCACAAGGGCAGACGAGAGCGGCCATGCTGCAGACGGTCTCTGCAGCAGCCCCGTGTGTCCGCGAGCCTGTGCGATGCGAGCGACGAACCGTGAAACTCTCATTGGTGGCCGAGTTTTGGGGAAAGCCAGATCGAGCGTGTGCACACACACACAAAGCGGGCGGCGCGTTTAGCCGCAGACGCCTGCTTGGGACGGCAGCGGCCGCTAGAGGCAGGCCGACACAGATGCAGACACAAGTGTAGACACACGCAGGCAGGCTGATACACACGCAGACACACGCAGACACACGCAGACACCCGCCCTGGCACATGCCACAGGCGGCGCGTGGCCTTGCGTGCCACGCCACACAACGAAAAAACGACGCTTGGCAGCACGCGCACACTTTCACACGCACGCACGCACGCACGCAAGCACACGCCCGCAAGCACTCGCCCGCCCGCCCCATCGCCTGGCATCCACCCCCGACGTCGCCGTCTCCATCCCGCGCGGCTTGCTCTCCCCCGCCGTCGCCGCGTCATCGCCCTCGCTTCCGGGCTTTCCTCGATGGCAACATACCCGCCTGGCCCGCCGCTGTCTGCAATGGATTCATCGCCCGCCGTCTTGGACTCTGCTGCGCCGCCTGCTTCGAATGCGCCGGCGGCATCGCCTGCTGCCCGCGAGCTGCCGGCACCCTCGGCCACGGCCGACGTCGCCTCCTCGTCTGCTGCTTCTGCCGCTTCTGCTGCGTCGCCTGCCAAGCAGGCCGCCAAGCCCGTGCGCCATGATCGCTGGCACCATGTCCTATGGAAGGCTGCAGACACCGACGACGCAGCAGCAGCAGCAGCAATTCCATCCACACACGGCAAGGCGAGCACGGGCACCAACAAACCAGCGCCTGCTGCTGCTGCTGCATCCCAGCTCGTCGGCGACACACCCCCGCTCATGCCTGCGACCGTGACTCCACCAGCTCCTGCACTGCCTGCCACTCGTGCTGCCGGCCGCCACCGATCCATCTCAATGTCTGCCCGGCCAAGCGACATTGCGCTTGTATCGTCCACCGCGCCACCGGCCGCAACGCACTGGCATATCAACCCGCCCAGCTTCACACCAACGCCGTCGGGCCAGCATCGCCGCCGCATCCACAACGACAGTCTCCTCGTTCTCCAGCGCCAGTATCGCATCGACGACCGCCCGTCATGGGAGACTCGCCAGCAGCTTGCCGAGCGGCTCGGCATGACCAACCGCGAGATCCAAGTGTGGTTCCAGAACCGCCGCGCCAAAGAGCGCCGCGGCGCTGTTGCAGGCGATGTGCAGCCATACGCCTCGCGGCTGCTGTCGAAACGGGATACCGAGCGGATACGCAACGATCTGCTGGCGTCGGCCGCTGCGATGAGTCGTGCAGGTAGTCGTGCCGATGCTGCCCACGCGAGTGGCCGCCGCAGTGGCCGTCGATCTGCCTCGGTCTCGGTTTCGTTGTCTGCTGACCACGGCACGGTTTCTGCCGCGTCGGACGTGGCCAATGCCAGCACCAGCATCGCGTCCAGTGCCGCCACGTCTCAGCAGCAACTCCACCAGCCAACTCCGCTCAGCGTGCAAACGACGCAAGCATCTGCTGGCGGTGTTCGGTCTCGCCGTGCAAGCATTGGCGCACCGCTCAGCCCGATTCGCCGTGCACTGGCAACGATCCGTAAGTCGCTGCCGTCGATTGGCATCAGTCTGCCAAGCGCCAGCTCGTCAGTCTACAGCGCATCCTCTATCGGATTCGACTCTGGTCCGACCTCGGCCTTTGCGCGAATGTCAACAACCCCACTGCGCCACATGCCCGTAGATCGCTCAGCGGATCGGCGACAGGATATCGCCACAAGCGCGTCCTCTTCGCTCGAGTCGTTTGCTCTTCCGGATACGCCAAGCGGGCCGCCTGCGACTGCGTTTCCAAGAATGCTGACGGCACCATTCTCGTCCACTTTGCCACCCTTTTCGTCGCTGGCTGGCCACGCTTCTCAAGGATCGGCAGCGTTCAATGTGCGGCAGTCTGTGTCGCAGCCGTCTGCCGGTGCACATATGCAGCACCCACCATTGCAGCAGCAGCCGGCGATGATGCCGGCGCCGATGAATGCACAGCCGCAGTTCAGACGCGGCGCTCATCGCAGGAGCCGCAGCACGCCGCACCACCACCTGGATCCGTCTGTGTGGGCTCCACCTGGATCCGTGTCGCCATTGCCGCCATCGGCAGGAGAGCCATCTGGCCAACACAGCGACGCCGCGTTCAACCGCCGACTGTCCGCTGCTCACGCGTCGGACATGGATCCGTCGCCCGCAATGTCCCTGCGCACACCTACGATGTCATCGCCCGCCCAACCGCCAGCCCTCGGCGCCGCCGCCAACTCCCAGCCACCGCTGTGGCCCATCTCCACAGCAGCGCACGAGCCGCCCTACGATCCGCACAAGAGATTCAGAGCCGCTCCGGCGTCAGCTGGTCCGTATCCTGGCCACTATCAGTCCAACACACCGAGACCTGATGGCCATCACCAGCTGTACCAGTATCCTCCCCCGCAGCACTACCAGCACTACCCTCACTACCCGCAGGATCAGCAACAGCAACAGCAACAGATCCTGTCGGCTGGCCACTACCACTCACAAGGCTATTCGCCCATTCAGCCGCGCGTCGACAGCGATCTAGCAGCCACTCATATGGCACCCCCACACCTGTACTACGGCTCATCGGTGGTGGGTTCTGCCTCGCAGTACCCTGCCCAAGATCCAGTGTACCGCAGCGGCCGGTCCACACTGCCGCCACCGTCGTCGCTGCTGGCGGTCGCTGAGCATGCGGACGACCAGCACACGGGCGGAAAGCGCCAACGACCACCGCGCCAGCGAGCGAGAAGTGCTGGGAGCAGCGGGAGTGCACGCAAGCGAGGCAAGAAGAGTGACATGGGAGCTGCACAAGGCGGAGGCAGCGATCAGGGGGCGCCGGACTCGCAGATGGCCGAGGCGGCCCAGCTGCTGCTGTCGATCCACTCGTGATGGCTTGCAGCATCTTGTGTGTGTGTGTGTGTGTGTGTGTGTGTGTGAATGTGTGAATGAACGCGAGGGTTCGCGACGGTTCCGTGGGGTTTCCGACACTTTCCCTCGTTGTGATGCAACGAGTTGATCTGGCATGACCACAACAGCCATGACGATGCAAGGCACAGAGCCAGCTGCAGGCGGTGGGACTGGCGCAGGAGCAAGCATGATAGCAGCGGCAGCGACAGCGAAACTAGGGAAACGGCCGTGGGCCGACGACGCCGGAACTGCCACCAGCGACATCGTCATGGCGGCATCGTCATCGCCGGTGTCGCCACCACTGTCCAAGCGGTCTCGCATGGGCATCAGCGAGATGGGCATTCGGGCTGACCAGCAGCAGCAGCACCAACCGCAGCCGCAAGGCCAGCACCACAAACGGATGCACGATGGCACGGGCGGCGGGCATGCCAAACGGGCTCGCTACGACAGCATGCCGATGGGCGTGCCGCCGTCCCTGTCCCTGCCCATCCACACCGCTGCCGGCCATCTCATCGCAGCAACAGCAGCAGCAACAACACCCCAGCAACCACCACCACAACCACAGCAGCAACCGCCGTCGAATGCACTCGTGCGGTTCACTCCGCCGTCACTGGGAGCACGGCCACCGGTGCTGGCGATCCCACACGCTTCATACAGCGGCTCGCTCGGGTCGGCCGGATCGCTCGAGTCGCCCGGATCGCTCGAGTCGCCCGGCCTGGTCTGCAACTACGACGTGGATGCGATCGCCACGCCGTCCATGGCATCGGGCCTGTACAACGAGATGCGGCTGATGAGCGCTGGCCGCTCGTGCGAGGACGCGCCGGGCCACGGACAGATGGTGCTGTGGACACCGTCCATCACGTCGTCCGTCGCGTCGTCTGTCACGTCGTCTGCCTCGGCGTCGGCGCTCGTGTCTGCCGGGTGGAGTCTCTGTGCCGCTGCTGCCACCACAGACAACAACGGCAACGGCAACGACGATGGTGACGGCAACGACGATGTGGTGTCGATGGATGTGGAATAAAGGAAGGGGCTTGTCCAGATGCGCTGAATGTCCGAATCGCCGAGAGTGTGGCAGCTGCCCGACGCCAGCGCCGATCGCTACCGGCCGAGGCGTGCACCGGCAGAGCGCCTGCCGCTGCTGCCACCGCCGCTCAGCCAGACGTGCGTGTACTGCCACTTAAAGTCTGTGCCGTCGAAGAGGCTGGTGCGGGTCAAGCGCAGCCTGCGACGCACGCTGCTGGCCGAGTCGTCGATATGGGTGCACTCGCTCGAGGCGGTCGTTGACGCTGCCGGATGGACGACGCGCGGCGCACAGCCCGGCCTGCAGCCCGTGGACGCCGTGGTGCTGGTGGACCGCGCCGGCGGCTGCGCGCTGGAGCGGCTGCTGGAGTGGCTGGGCGACGTGGCGAGCGACGCAGCAGGCGACTGGCGCATCGGCCGGGTGTTTGTGTACGACTACGGCGTGCTCGAGGCGGTCGATCCGCTGGCTCTCGTTGTGCACGCCGACGACCACGCCGAGCATCTCGTCGCCGTCTTTCCCGATTGACCGACGACCGACGACCGACGGACCGACCGACCGCCACGGCCCGGCCACGACAGCGAGATGGCCGGCCCGTACCTGCGCGACCTGCCGTGCCTGCCCGTGGCTGCGCGGCCGTCGCCCACGCTCATCGCCGTCCAGGTGCGCTCGCTCGCCTGCCTGCCTGCTGCTGCTGATACTGCCACGCACACATCCACTCACTCGCTTGCTCGACCGCCAGACGGCACCGCCTCGGACGTACGTTGCTCCCCGCGATGCGCTCACGCAGCCAAAGCAGGTCATTACGTCCAGCGCAGACCATGCGTTCATCCGGCTGCTGCAGACCAGGCTCAAGGACCAGCAGACCCAGCTACAGCAACAACAGCAACAGCAGCTCATGCAGCAACAGCAGCTCATACAGCAACAACAACAACAGCAGCAGCAGCAGCAACAACAACAGCTCAAGCGCCAGGCAGAGGCGTCGGATGCATCGCAAGTAAAGCGCTTCAAGTCCTCCACGGCCCGTCCGGCTTCCAAGCGGCCACGTTGAGACCCTCCAGATCCTATAAAAAGTTCATTGCCAGAGTGCGTGTAGAGCCAACATGCCATGGTGCCTGCCAGCAGTGTCCCTTGTGTCGACCGTGCATCGGTACGACCACACACGCTGATGCGATCACGCCGTGGTGCCAGTCGCAATCTGCACCAGCAGCACAATGTTGAGTGTCGTCACAATCAGCCCAATGGTCACCACGACAATCGTCAGCAGCCAGCCATTGACAAACGACTGCTCAGAGGGCATCGTCTCGACCGTGATCGTCGCCGCGTCCGAGTCGCCACACGAGTCCCGCCCGTCGCCCGCATCGTTTGACAATGGAGTCTGCTCGGCTGCCAGCTGCTGCTCAACGCCGGCTGCTGATGCAAGCCGAACTGCCTCGGCGCCCAGCACATCGCCGCTGGCAAGCCCCTCGGCAATCGACGTGCGTGGCGGCGCGCTGCCATGGAACTTGACCGTCATGACCGTCGTCGAGCATGTGAACCAGATGAGCGGCCACAGCGCAAACGGCAGCTGCAGCGACAGGATGATTTGCGAAAACACAAGCAGGTCGTTGAGCGCCTTGTCGCCAAACACGAAAATGACCACCAGTGCCGGCACGATCGCGAGCAGTCGCGTGACAAGCCGGCGTGCCCATGCCGGAACGCGGAACTTGGATCCAAGGAATCCCTCCATCACAAACTGCCCGGCAAGCGTGCCCGTGACGGTCGAGCTCTGTCCCGAGATGAGCAGCGCCACGGCAAACAGCACGCCGGCAGCCGGGCCGAGCAGGTCGCGCATGAGAGCGTGTGCGTCTGCAATGTCGGCCACGTCTGTGCGGCCAATGGCGTGGAAATTGGCCGAGGCGACAATCAGAATGGACGAGTTGACCAGCAGCGCAAACGTGAGGGCAATGACGGTATCGATGGTCGCCATGCGCACGCTCGTGGGCAGAAACTGCTTGCGGCGGAGCGGCTGGCGGTCCTCGGACACCACCGACAGGCGGTCGTCGTCGGTGAAATCCACCTCGTTGATCTCGCCAATCTCTTGCGCCTGGCTCGAGTTTCTGTACCGCACGATCGCCGAGTGCAGGTACAGGTTGTGCGGCATGACGGTCGCACCAATAATGCCGACGGCAATGTACAGACTGCTGCGCTCGGTAAAGATGGCCGGCGAGGGCACGAAGCCGAGAAACACTTGGCTCCAGACGGGGTTGGACTTTGAGATGAGGATGGCGAAGCAGCCGCCGACAGCGAGCACAAGACCGATGATGGCAAACTCGTAGAACTTGATGTGCTTGGCGTTCCAGCCCATGAGGATGATCATGACATCCAGCGCTGTGATGAGGACGCCTGCAAAGAGCGGGAGTCCAAACAGCAAGTTTAGGGCGATTGCAGAGCCAATGACCTCTGTTGGAATGAGCGAGTTAGTGAGTGAGTGAGTGATTGACGTGCGATCGTGGCGTTCAACGTGGAACGCGTGGATCGGAGTGGGCATGGGCGAATCATCATCAAAGCGGGGCAACCAACGCGTGGGAGCGTGGGAGCGACACAGAGAGAGAGAGAGAGGCCACACGATGGAGATGGAGGATACAGGAAGCACAGAAGCACGGAAGCGAGAGAAACGCACCGGCCAGATCGCAAGCCATGATGGCAATCTCGCAAAAGATGTACAGGATCCAGTTGAGCCACGGCGGACAGTATTTGCGGCATGCCGACGCCAGGTCCAGGCCCGTGACGACGCCGAGCTTGACACATAAGCTCTGCAGCACGACGGCCATGATGTTGGACAGCAGGATGATGAACAGCAGGCGGTAGCCAAACTCGGAGCCGGCTGTGGGGTGAACGGTCAGTTGGTAAGCATGGGCGATCACGTGGCATTGGCGGCCGCAAGCCAAGGTTATGGACGGCGGTGGAAGGCATTCGCACCCGCAGGTGCCCACATACAGACACACATACAGACAGCACACACACACACACACACACACACACACACACACCACACACCACACAACCACACACCACACACACACACCAACAGACGTACCAGCAAGGTCGGTCGCCCAGTTGCCAGGATCAAAGTAGCCAATGGCAACCAGGTATCCCGGGCCGATAAACTTGGACAGCGTCTGCAGCCACTCGTACATGGTCTGCTTGCCGCCAGCCGCCTGGCCCTGTGCCGCACCATCAGCACCGGCACCGGCACCGGCACCAGCAGGCCCCGAGCGGCCGCCAGGTCCACCACGGGCAGCGCCCTGTGCGGTGAGCGCAGTGGGTGGAGACGTGCGGCCCTTGGACGAGGCGCTGGACGATGTCAACGGCTGATCCACGGCTGCGAGCGACGTTGATGTCGACAGGGCTGGTGAAGCCAGCGGCGAGGCGGTCGACCGGCGCTGCGCTTCGGACAGCGCCACAAAGACGGCATTCGTTGCGTTGGCTGCTATGGCATTGGCATCCATCTGCTGCTGCTCCTGCTGCTGTTGTTGTGGGGGCTGCGGTGGCCGTCGTTGGTGCGGCATGCCGTTGGGCACATCAACGCTCGCCTGTCGTTGCATGTTTCCGTTGGGCGAACAGCATCGAAATTGAAATGTTGTTTCGAACAAGCCAAGTGGCGAGTAGCCAAGTGGCCAAGCAGCGAGTGCAAAGACAGAGGCGATCGGCACTATCAAGGCCTCACGACTGGTGTCCCCAGCGCACTCCCCGCCTTGCATGCGTCAAAATGCCTCGCCCAGCTCTTATGCTTGTGGCACTATACATAAAAAGGTTTATAAACTACCAAACGTTGAACGTATCATAGACAGAAGACGTGACACCGACAGACTGCTCGCCCGTCACCGACTTGCCATTGCCCGTGACCGACGACAGCGTGCTCTTGCGCGACGATCTACGCCGCTGGTTGAAGAAGCTGCCAGTGTGGTTGCCGCTGGCCACACCCGTGTGATCACGGCGTCCCCGCACAGCCGACGAAATGCGCGACGCAAGGCTCTCTCGCTGCTGCATGTGGTTCGCCTGGTAGCGGCTCAGCTGCTCGTCTGCCTTGCGCTGGGCACGCTGGCGCCGCGCCTCGTCGCGCGTGAGGTACTTGAGGCCGCCAAGCTTCCACGTGGCCTTTGAGGCTGGCATCGAGCCAAAGATGGTGCCTGACGGGGTGGCGTACTGCGACGACACGAGCGCCTTGATGGCCGCCTGCTGCTGCTCGCGCATGCGCGCCTCCATCATTTCGTTGTACTGGCGCTGCTGCTGGAGCTCGAGCTGCTGCTGCTGCTGTTGCTGCTGGCGTTGCATGCGCACCTGGAACATCTGCTGCTCGTACATCTTCTGCATCTGCGACGACGTGATGGATGTGCGGACGCTTGAGCGGCGGCGTTGGCCGTGTGCAGGACCGAGATTGGCCATGTTGGCAAACGCTGTCTGCGTGCCGCCGCCGGGACCGTAGCCACCACTGGTGTGGCCAACGTGGCTGAGGCGGCGGGATCCGCGGTTGTTGGACATGCGACGCGATGTGCGTATGGCGCCGGCGGTACGGACATTGTTGTAAGGGACGCCGTAGTCAGCCTCGGGCTCGTGTCCAGACGCGACGGTTGACCCGTGCACAGACTCGAGCCACTCCGAGTACTCTGGGATCGAGTCTGTGGGGCTGGATTGGAAGGGGCGGGGTGCAGCGGGTGTTGGCGCAGGGGTCGGTGCTGTTGCAAGTGCCGGTTGCGGCGATGGCCGGATAGGGATAGGGCGATGTACAGATGGTTGCTGCTGCTGCTGCTGCTGCTCTTGTTGAGAAAACGGCGTTTGTTGTTGTTGCTCGCTGGCTGCGGTCTCTGGCATGTATGCGGCAATGCTGAACACGGACGACTCGGGGTCAAAGTCTTCTGATCCCTCGCGTGTCCGTCCTCCAGCCTGTGCAGGACCGGCTGCCATGACTGTTGTTGTGGCGGCTGAGGCAGTAGCAGCACCAAACGTCGTGCTGGCCAACGCGCTGTTGCTGCTCGTTGTGATCGAGTGTGTGGCGGTTGATGCTGGCTGGACGAATATGTTGGGGACGGCGGGCATGAACGGCGGCGGCGGCATGGCCGTCTCGACGATCTTTGGCGGCGGTGGCGAGCGTGGACGCGCTGAGGAGGGCGAGTTCATGCCGCCGTGGCTGGGCTCTGGGGTGTTGGTATGGCGGGGAGACTGTGCAAAGATGGGGAAGCTGGCCATGTTGACCAGCGGCGAGTTGTGTGATGCCGAGCGCGGCGGGATCAAGTTGCTGGCGCTGTTGATATTGTTTCCAGCAGCTGCCGCCGTGGCCGCCTTGATGTGAGCATTCAGTGGTGCAGGCAAGACACGATGTGTTGCTGCTGCTGATGTAGTTGCTGCTGCTGTGGTAGTTGCTGCTGTGGTAGTTGCTGTGCAAGAGGGGGCGATTGCAGCAGCTGCCTTTGCGGCGACGGCGAGTGCACAGGTGGCGTGGCATAGCTGATCAGGTTGGCGTGCATGTGCGTCAGTGGCACCGCAGGCTGCGATGGCTGCATGGCTGCGTGTCGCTGGTGCGCCAAGGGGCTGTTGTGGTTGCCGAGGTTGGCGGGGCTGGCGGCGTCTGCGTCAGTCGAGCGGTTGTGCAGCAGCGGGACGGGCGAGCGGTTGGCGCGAGGCGCACGCGGCGACGGCGGGCCGCCCTTCCGCTTCTTGGCGGCAGCGGCAGCAGCCCGCTTCTTGGCAGCGGCGGCCTTCTTCTGGTCGTCAGCGGGGTGGAAGAAGCGGCGGACGTGCAGCAGGACGAGGCAGCCCACGATGAGCAGCAGGGCAAAGGCGGGGGCGATTGCGGCTGCGACGGGCCGCAGCGTGGAGGACGTCGAGTCCTTGGGCACGACGACGGTCGTGGCCTCGCCGTTGGGCAGAATGGTTTCCTGCGCACCCACCGGCGCGCCCAGCTGCTCGCCGACATTTTTGGCGTGTGGCTCTATTTCTGCGACGCTTGCGGGCCGGCTGGGCGGCGGCATCGACGGCCTGGGCGGTACGGCTGTTGCAGAGGCAGGCGTGGCAGGTGCAAGCGTCCGCTCGAGAGGAGCAAGCGGCGGCTGGCCCTGCCCCGCGCCTGGATCGGGCACAGGACTGGCCGAGGGTTGAACGGGCAGGCTTGTTGGCGCTGGCAGTGATGGCCTTGTCTTGCCTGGCTGCTCAGGACGGTCAGGACGGCCAGGACGGCCAGGACGGTCGGGTCTGGGCGAGCGTTCAGGCCGTGGCGCTCGCTCTGGCTGCTGCGGCTGCGGCTGTCCTGGTGCCTGTGGTGCACGACGTGGTGCTGGTGCCTGTGCTGGTGCTTGTGCTGGCGCTGGTGCACTGGTGCTGGCAGGCTCGGAGGCAGACGCAGGTGCCTGCCTCCGTGCAAGGTCGGGCTGCCGCTGCATGTGTTGTTTCGCGGCCTGTGGAAAACCAACGAGGCTCAGGCGACCGCCTGGTGCACCAAGCGGAACGCTCCGTCACACAAACGGCTTGTGCAGAGCAAAAATGTCCGGGTGGCACCTCAAATGCCGCGAATGCCGCGAATGCCAAGATTTTTGGTTTCTGCCAATTAGCGAGAACGAGCGGAACGAGTGCAGCAATGGCGGCGGACCCGTTGCAGATGTGAGCGTGGATGCACGGATCGATGCACGGATCGACGGGGGCTGCGCTGCTTGCTGCTTGCTGCTTGCTGCTTGCTGCTTGCTGCCCGCTGCCCGCTGCTCGCTGCCCTCCGTGCTGCCGCCTCTGCTGACCCTGCTGCCCGCTTGGCCCCGTGCGTGGCAGTGACCCGCTCGGCTTCAAAGTGCCCCGCCACCAGACCGTGTCCTGGCTCGCCTTCCACAGCGCCTACAGCGACACCAGCCTCCGGCGCATCGCCAAGTGGGACTCGATGCCGCACACGCCCGGCGCGCTGTCACGGTCCCTGACGCCGTCCCTGTCGCCGTCCCTGTCGCCTGCATCCAGAGTGTCTGCATCGGCTGCATCGGCTGCATCTGCTGTATCTGCTGCCCACGCCGCAGTCGCCAGAGCCAGCACGAGCAGCACAACCAGCACAACCACCAGAGCCAGCACGAGCAGCGTGCAGTCGCTGCCGTCGCTGCATCCGGCAGGCTTGGCAGCAGGCCGCCGTCCGCCGCCGCCTCGCTCTGACAAAGGTGCGTCGCCGTGCCCATCTGGCTGGCTGGCTGGCTGGCTGGCTGGCTGGCTGGCTGGCTCCGCCCGTGCCCATCACACTCGTCGCATTCGTCACTCGTCACTCGTCACTCGTCGTCACCGCCTGCTTGCTGACGACATGCTTTCCGTCTCTGTTGCTTCCTGTCCTGGCCCGCACCAACACAACCATTGCTGCGTCCATGGCTGCGTCCATTGCTGCAACCATTGCTGCTGACTGGCCTGGCCCCCGCTCCCGGCCCACGCCTCGTGCTGCCGGCCGGTGCTGCTGCTCATGCCGCACATCTCGGCCAAACTCCGACTCGTGCGGCGTGCGGTGCGGCGCGTGCTGTGCGGTCGCAATGCTGTGCTGTGCGGTGCGGTGTGGCGCTGCATCTGATCGGGGACCCTGAATCGCAACACTGAATCGCAACACTGAATCGCAACACTGCTGGGCACCGCATCAACGACGCTGTCTGGGAATCACCTGCAGTCAAGAGGCTCGTGCGCAAGGGAATCCCCATGAGCATGCGGCCGCAGTGCTGGTTCAGATACAGCGGCGCCGAGGCCCTCTCGCTGCAGGAGCCGGGCCTGTACACCATGCTCTGCTTCCGCGAGGCCCAGGACGTGCGGCACGGCTACGACAAGACCACCAACCCCATTCTCGAGTTTGTCGAGGTCATTGACAGAGGTCGGCCCTCTCGCGTGGCATCCACACACGCCATTCCATGCTGCGTGTGCGCCGTGCTGACAGCCCTCACGTGTGCCTTGGACACACCGGACAGATCTGTACCGCACCTTTCCAAACAATGAGCGCTTCGTCGCCCGCCAGACTCCCGCCAGACAGCCACAGCCGCCGATCGTATCTCGCTCGGCATCCCAGCACAGCCAGCCCGACACGCAGTGCATGCCGTCACGAGAATCGCACGCGCAGCAGCCCCAGGATGACAGCGACAAGCAGAGCCAGTCCGACATGCTCTCGGACTACCTGGACCGCAGGCGAGGCTCCTCGGCGTCGGCATTCATGGCTTCGGCTGCTGCTGCGGCTGCCTCTCTTGGCATGCGTCTGTTCGAGGGGCTGTCGTCCAACACGTCCCTGGGCAGCAACACCAGCAGTCGAGCAAGCGACGCATCCGGCAGTTCAAGCGGCTCCAGCAGCTCAACCAGTGCAGGAAGCGATGCCCCAGATGCCAGGACCAGCACCAGCAGCGCAGACTCGGACGGCATATCGTCATTCTCTTCGGATGGCAGCGCGTCGTCTTGCTCGTCGGTTGCGTCCTCGTCGTCCTCGTCGCCCGTAGGCTCGGCTCCCCAGTCGCCTCAGCGCGCATGTCCTGCGCCTGCAAACGGCCGTTCTGAATTCAGCCTTGCTGGCGCTGGGCACATCTTCTCGGCCGAGCGATGCGCTGGAAGCGACGTGGACAATGCTGATGCAAGGGCCAGCACCCTTCCTCGCGAGAGCATTGGGCTGCCTTCGATTGCCCTTGAATGCAATCCGTACCTGCTGGCCCTCCGTCGCGTGCTTGTATGCTTTGCGTACTACTCTTGGCCACACCCGGACGAGTCGCGTGCCCCATCGCGCACTTGCTCATACAACGTGGGCTACTGCCAGTCGCTCAACTTTATCGTCGGCCTGCTGCTGCTCGTCTTTGTTGACGCCGATCCGTCGCTCCGCACTGCCTTTGAGTCTGACGACCAAGACGCACGCATGGACGTCGAGACCCGCGTGTTCTGGATGCTCGTTGCCATTGTCGAGTGTCTGCTGCCACCCGAGACCTACGGCAACACCCTTGAGGGATCCCAGATCCAGCAGGAGATTCTGTGGAGCTGGATTCTGCGCAAGAAGGGCGCCAAGTTTGGGCTCGAGGCGTGCTCAAAGTGGCTCGACCAGCTGTCGTCAGACAGCCCCGATGCAAGACGTGCTGCATATGCGCGCCAGACGGACTCGTCCATGGGCGATCTGGAGATGCTTGTGCAGACTGCTGCGTCGCGTGCGCCTGTGCTCAGCATGGTCACTACGCCGTGGTTCATGGCTCTGTTCGTTAACACCATGCCCACCGAGGTGCGTGGCTGATCCGGACATGTTGCCTTGTGCTCTGCCCACCTGACTGACTTGGCTCGCCGGACGGTTAGACTGTGCTGCGTATCTGGGACTGCTTCTTCTACCAGGGCGAAAAGATTCTGTTTAGGGTCGTGCTTACGCTCTTGTCGATGCACGAAGACAAGCTCATTGTATGCAGCGACTTTTCAGACGCATGGAACATGCTGCGGGTAAGCGTCAGCCCTGTTGGATGTCTGTAAGGGCAGCCATGCTGATCACCGGAGTCTGCTTGGCCGACTGCAGGATCTGCCCAAGGACACAATTGACTGCGAAGAGTTTATGAAAAACTGCTTCAAGCCTCGAGTCGTCATCAACCCTTTTGGATCCGGCAGCCGCCCGTCCTCTCCTCGCCTGACGCGCTTTCCACATGGCGTCCCCTCGTCTCCTCTCAGCCTCTCGCCCGCAACTCCAGTGGAAGAAGCCGTTTCCCAAGCCAGAGCGCAGTCCAGCGCGCCAGTCGTTTCCGTGACGATGCCTCCTCCTCAGCCTGCTCTCCAGCACAACAGCCGCCTCGCTCAGACTCGCCTCTGCTTGACTTTTTCTTCTCGCGCACATCGTTCCGCTCACCAGCCAGACACGAGCAATCGATGCCACGTGCGTCAGCGCCTTTGCTCTCGTCACCGACCCCCCTGTCGCCATCACGCGACCATGTCCAGCATGTACAGCCACTTCACCCGCCCCATCTCGCCTACGCGCATCCCTCCAAACACGGCGCTTCAACAAGCGACGCCAAGAGTGGTCGAATGAGCCCACTTCCAAACCGTGCACCATCGCCCTCTCCAAACGGCTCGACCACATCGCGCGACAGCCGACCCATTATGTCCGTCGCCAGCCCGACTGCCAGCCATGGCCACGCATTCACGCTCAGTCTCGGCGGTGTCAACCAGAAGATGATTGAAAAGTACCGCTCCCTCGTCATGGAGCAACGCCATCATCACCGCCAACTGCAGCAGAGGCAGCGGCTTGCGCTGAAGCAGCGCCAAGAAGCCGAGGCTAGCTCTGAGCGTGGCTCGTTTGAGCAGGACAAGCCGCATCACCATGGCCATCACCACCACGGCCACCACCATCACCACCACCACCACCACCACCACTACCATGGCAACTCCCAAGCGCAAGCCAATCCGACCTGAGTCGGCGCGTCCAAAACCCATTCAACCCCCCACCCCCAGCAAACGTTTTGTGCACATATTACTTTCTTTGATGCCCTGTTTGATACGCTTCTCTCTGGCATGCCGACTTTCAGCTTGTTATTGTTTGCCACCAATCTCAGATACCCAACCCAATGACACCCTGAATGAAACCTGCTGCTGCTTTTGGTTCTGGAGACGTACGACGATTTGCATTCATGTCAAGAGCGAGTGGCAGCCATGTGCCTTGCGAGAGCAGAAGGAAAGGGAGGAGAAGAGTAGATCAGAGACGGGCACGTCCAGCACCGAGCTTGTTGTAATCCTCGGCCGTGAATGGCGTGTACTCGGTGGCGCCGGGAGCGAGCCAGAACAGCGGGTCCTTGACCTTGCTGGGGTTGCAGCCCTGGTTACGGAGGTCGTACTTGACCTGCTTGTGCGTGCCCGTCATCTGCATCCTGCATTCACACCATCGCGTCAGTCTCTGAGTCGGCCACGTTGCCTGACACGCACTGCACTGAGCGTGTGTACACCACGCCACGCCATACCACACTACACCACGCCACCGCCACTTACTCGGGCATGATTCGGATAAAGAGCGGCACGGCATACGCAGGCAGCCGCTCCTTGGCGTACTGTGCCAGCCCACGCACATCAAACACGGGCGCGTCGTCCGTGGTGCTCAGCACGAGCGCGGCCATGCCGGCACGGCCATCCGCGCCAGGCACCTCGACGCCAAACACATTGACCTGGGCCACGCCCGGGTACGCCGACAGGCTCTCGGCCACCTCGGTCGTCGACACATTCTCGCCCTTCCAGCGGAACGTGTCGCCGACGCGGTCCTTGAAGTAAAAGTTGTGCTGCGCGTCGCGGTAGAGAATGTCGCCCGTGCGGAACCAGCGGTCGCCCGGCACAAAGGCCGACTCGACAATCTTCTTTTTGGTGCCCTCGGGGTTGCCTTGGTAGCCCTTGAACTCGGTCGTGGGCATGCCGTCCTTGATCTTGGCGACCAGCTCGCCCGGCTCACCGAGCTCGCACTGAACCATCAGCGCGATCATTTGAGTGTGTTTAGCGTCAGTGTATGTGTGTGTGTGTGTGTGCAGCGTCAGTCGCAATGGCCATGGCAGACACTCGGTAACAGAATGACGGGAGTGCGGTTCACGCTGTGGAGGGCGACAACAACTTACGCGGATGAGATGGCCCTTGGCGTCGCGGAGCGGCTCTTCGGTGACGGGATCGACCCTGACGATCTGGAAATCCGACACGGCACGGAACAGCGGGCCCATGTGTCCGATGGAGCCAACACCCTGGGAGTTGTCCGTCTGCGCGTTGAACAGACCGGCATTGCCCTCGGTACTGGCGTAGAACTCGCAGATGGTGCGGATACCAAATCGCTCCTTGACCTTGAGCCAGATGTCGGGACGCAGGCCGTTGCCCAACAGGGTGTGCAGCTTGTGGTCGCGGTCGCCTGGCGATGGCGGCGTCGACAAGAGGAAGCGGCACGTTTCGCCAATGTACTGGGCAATGGTCGCGCCGTGCTGGCGACACTCTGGGATGAACTTGGACGCCGAGAACTTGGGGGCCAGGATGAGCGTCGCGCCGTGCACAAACGTGCCGCTGAGACCAATCATGGCGGCGGACGAGTGGTACAGAGGCAGAGGCGTGTACATGCGGTCGTTGGCCGTGGTCGCCGCGAAGCCCGAGAACATGGACATGGCAAACATGAGACGGCTGTGCACGATGATGGCGGCCTTGGGCAGACCGGTTGTGCCCGACGTGTAGATGAGCATGGCCGTGTCGTCGATCCCCACGGCATCGCGGAAAATAGCGGGCGGCTCGGTCGCAGAAAAGTGGCTCGTGTCCACAGGCAGGACCGACAGTGATGACTTGACGGGCCCGCCAAACGAGAGCAGACGCCAGCCGCCGAGCTCCGGCATGGACTCGAGGGACGCGAGAAACTCTTGCGTGGCGGACTGGGCGTGGAAGACGAGGATGCGGGCTTTTGAGATCTTGAGCACGTGGTGCAGGCCGGCGTTTCGCAGCCCAGTGTTGATGAAGGCGGCTGCAGCACCGATCTTGAGGAGTGCAAACCAGGTGATGATGAACTCGGGCGAGTTCTCGAGGATCATGGCAACGCTGTCGCGCGGCCGGACGCCCAGGCTCAGGAAGTACTTGGCAAGACGGTTGACCTCTGTGTGCGGCGGACGGCAAAGGCATGTCAGTGGTGTTGAGGGGTGTGAATCGTGTGAATGCTTGGCACTGTGCACGAGTTTGCGTGGGCCAAGTGGCACAGCCAGATGGACGCGGTGCAACAATTCGGAAGGTGTTACGGGACACGTGCACCGTGCGCAACATGTCGGTGAGAGGGTGCCCGCAGGCAGGTGTGTGTGTGGATGTCTGGCAACTGCCCCGTTGGTGCGCTGTCGATGCCCGTCGATGCCCCGTCGATGCTCTGCAGACAAAGCAGCGGCAGTGATGCGGCCAGACGGGGCAGCAGGCGAGCGGAAGATGATGCCCGACAGACAGACAGATGCACAGGCAGACAGATGCACAGGCAGACGACGATGCCAGGGAGGCAGATGGACAGGCGGATGCACAGATGGACAGACGGACAGACACACGCACGCACGCACCAGCATTGAGCTCCTCAAAGGTAAACTCCTGGCCGGTGCCGGTAAAGACCAGCGCCGTCTTCTTGGGGTTCTTTCGGACCTGGCTGTTCCACAGATTGATGCTGTTGGCGCCGCCCTTGGAGCCCAGCTTGGCGAGCGCCTTGCGCCAGACGAGGTACGAGATGTTGGGTGCGATGGCGTTGAACAGCCGCACGTTGTAGGCAAGCGTGCGGGAGTCGTTGACGGGGCGGGACGGGTCGCCGGCCGGGTTGCTGATGATGGCCGGCACATTCGGAGATGCGCTGGTGGCTCCTTGGCTGCTCATTGGACGTTGACGTGTGCGATGGCAAGCCAGGATTTATTGGAGCGAGCACATAAAGGGATGCAGAAGCACAGCAGACGTGTAGCAGTAGATAACGGTAGAGTGGCAGGATATTCAGGCAGGGGCAGTCGGGTAAGAGAGTGCTCAGAGGAACAGCAGCGCTGTGAGTGCTTGGACGGCCGCTGCGAGCGCAACAGACGGCCAGATGCCACCGCTGCGATCGGTCGTCGAGCCAGACGCAGAGGCCGTGGTGCGTGCTGGTGCACCGATCGGCGTGGGTGCCTGCGTGATGACAGCGCCGCCAGGAGGGGGCGTGAATGCAGAGGCAGGCGGTGCTGTTGGGCGGGGTGCCGCGTTGCCGTTGGCGTTGCCGACTGGCGTTGGGCTGGATCTGGCAACGGACGTGCTTGCAGGAGCGATCGGGTCGGCAGGCGCGACGGGGCCAGGACCAGGTGCAGACACGGGAGGTGCAGACACGGGAGGTGCAGATACGGGAGGTGAAGCGGGAGCTGGAGGCTGGGCTGCAGGCTGGGCTGGGACTGCGACTGGGACAGGAGCAGGGATGGCTGGAGGAGAAACTCCGACCGGCGCGGTGCGAGCGGGTGCATTCGGGCTGGGAAGGACGCCACCAGCCGGGCCAGTTACGACAACGGTCTGGCCACCTCCCGCAGGCGGCGGGCCCGTGGGTGCATTCGCTGGGACACGCGAAGGCTCGGCCGCAGCCGGCAGAGTGGTGGGGGCAGCGCCGTCAGAAGCCTGGTCAGCGACTGTGACGAGGACCGGCGAGCCAGCTGTGCGTTGCGGGCCGGCGAACGTGACTTCCTGAACCGTGCCAGATACGACGGTGAAGGCCTTTTGAGCGCCAACGGCCGCAGGCGAGTGCAAGGCGAGTATCGCAGATGCAGCGAAAGCAAGCGCGACAGCTGCATTGCCGAGCTTGGTCTTTGTCGCGCTGTTACTGCTGCTGCTCCTGCTGCTGTTGATGCGAGAGTTGCTGCTGTTGCCGTTGCTGTGCATTTCGTCGAGGAGTTTGGAGTAAAGTGGCCGTTGGCAAGACTGGCCGCGTCGGTGCAAGCACGGCAGAGCAAGGCGTTCAGGACGGACACCACAGGAGCGGGCCACTTGCGGAGTTGGAAGTGCACTTGTCGGAGTTTAAGGGTGGCTGCTTTAGTGGACTGTAAATGTTCAATTGTTTGACAAGAATGGAGGGAATAGGACATGATCACGCCATGGATGCGGCGTCAGGTCGAGGAGCAGCAGAGGCCGAGAGGCTCTGCGTGGCGTGAGCCGACTTTGAATCGGCGCTAAATGTCGTAGTAGTGCCTGTTGCATAGGCAGCAGACGCATCACGCGCTGTCATCATGCGTCTCAAGTTGTCAAAGTAGAAGATGGCGGCCACAAAGTGGAAGCAGAAGTTGGCCGAGGCAATAGTGCTGAGCGCGATGGAGATGCGCTGACTGGTTGTGCCGGCCGGTGCCTCGTATGTGCCCGAGAGCTGGAAGAGCACGACGGAGATGACATCAAAGGCAAAGAAGATGCCCAGGCTGACGATGGCGATGCGGTAGGCCTTGTACAACCGCACGCGGGGATCGGAGCTGTCGAGCTGCGAGAGGTGCGACGACACGCTGGACGAGTCACTGTCGGGCACAGGAGCGTTGGCACCGTCGTTGGGCGGCAGCACAGCGACAGCACTCGTGTTGTTTGCAGTTGAGTCGGGTTTGGTGGAGATGTTGAACTGGCGCAGGTTGTGGATCTGCAGCGACTGCATTTCCTTGAGGTGGCGCCACAGCGTGCGGGCGACCCATGCGCACTGGAGAAAGTCGTAGATCACTGCGGAGAGGAACCACGGGCCGGCTGTTGCGCGGTACCACTGTCGGCAGAAACGATGAGCCTCGTCACATGCAAAACAATTCAACAGACACGGATCACGAGGGCAGATTGCCAATCACGATTGACACAGCAGGGAGCAGCCTGAAGGAAGGCTGGGAAGGCGGATGCGAGCACAACAGGCGACTCACCGCTGCAGCCCAAATGTCGGCCTTGGAGTTGAAGTAGAGGATGGCCCGCAGGTAGAGCGGAGTGGCAAGCCCGATGTGCACCACTATGATGCCTATGCGGATGAGCTTGATCGTGCGGGACGAAATATGCCCAGTGAGCACAAAGGCCTTGAGGAACTCGACCGAGACGAGGATGAAGAGGAAGGGCATGAAGGCGATAAAGACGAGCAGCATGGTGCCGAGCGCACGGGAGCTGTCGACGTGGTTGACCAAGAGCATCCATACGGCGATGAGGATGATGAGCACATTGCCGGCGACCAGCCCCCAGAAGAACTTGGACGGGCGACGGACGGAGGTTGTCGGCTTGTTGAGGCGGGAGTGCACAAGCCAGGCGAGTGTTGCCAAGGCGAGCACCAGACTGACGACGGTGAGCACCAGGGCTGCGTATTCGATTGGCAGCTCGAGCGACTCGACACGGCCCGGCATGACTTTGTTTTTGGGGGGGCAAGGGCAGCCGGCCGGCTCTCACGGGTCTTGTGGGCGGCGTTGGAAGGTGGCGTCAAAAATTGCATATCCAACGAGAGATCCTCCGCACGGCAGCCATGACGCCATCGCAGTGGATTGGATGGACGCACTGGATGCTCGTCCTGCTCGCATCTCGCCCTGCAGCCTCCTTGCAGCGCAGGCATGCAGGCAGGCAGGCACAGAGGCCATGGTCTGGCGGCTTGGGGCCCCCTATCGGCGTCCGCTCCCAGGCCAGAGACCCCACAGCAAGCGGTGTCGGCCGACTGCCACGTCAATTGCAAAATTCAAAAGTCCAACTTTCCAAAATTATTGAGGAGCCGGTGAGTCGGGCAACGGACAGCGCACAGGCTGGGCGGCGACAGCGACAGCAGCAGCAGCAGCAGCGGCAGTGGCAGCAGCGAGCGACTGGGGCCTTTTGGCCAGCACTGTGCAGCACGCACACACTCGCACAGCCGCACACTTGCACACTCGCACACACACTCGCACACCGCACTTTGACTGACCCTTGGCCGTCTGGAACAGCAGGAAGCACCCGTGGCAGAAGCACACCGTCGGCAGGACCCCATCGACACTATTCGCTAATCGGTCCAAGCCCCAACTTGGCAGCCAGCGCCTTCAGCCATCGGCCGCCCCCACCACCGCCCCCACCACAACCACCCCGCCACTACCACCGGTAGCCCCACCGCCCAGTAGCCTCTGTCGGCCGGCCGTCTCTGCGTCCCGCCCCCACAGACTTCTGGACACCTCCCGCCGCTCCGCACCACCACCATGTTTGCAAACGTACGTCTCGCAATGTCCGACACTTTTTTTTCTTCTGTTTGTGCAAATTCTCGGGCGTTGCAGAGCGTTGCCTGTAAATGCAACAAGCGAGTCGCTTCCATGGCTGACACGACGCATCGCTCCGTTCGACAGGCACAGTCCCTACTGCAGCCCCAGCAGTATGGCCAGCAGATCTTGAATCAGCAGCAACAGCAGCAGCACTCTGTATCGCCAGAGGGCTCCGAGGCATCCAACTCGACTTGGGTGGAGTGGTTCCTTGCTCTGCGCGGCAACGAGTTCTTCTGCGAGGTCGACGAAGAGTACATTCTGGACCGCTTCAACCTGGCAGGACTCAACGCAGAGGTGCAGCACTACGCGCTCGCACTCGCGCTGGTCACAGACTCGCTCGAGGAAGAGTTGCAGCCGCACATGTGGGACGAGGTGGAGCGCTCGGCACGGCACCTGTACGGCCTCATCCACGCGCGCTTTGTCATCACCAACCGCGGACTGTCCAAGATGCTTGAGAAGCTCAAGCAGGCCGAGTTTGGCCGGTGTCCGCGCGTCTTTTGCCACAACCAGGCCGTTCTGCCTGTTGGCCTCTCGGACATCCCATACAACCAAGGGCTCAAGCTGTACTGCCTGCGGTGCGAGGACGTGTACACGCCGTCGTCGCGCAAGCACGCTGTCATTGACGGCGCATACTTTGGCACCAGTCTCCCGCACCTGCTCGTGCAAATGTACCCCGCCATTTCGCCGCTCAAGACGCACGAGCGGTACGTGCCGCGCATCTTTGGTTTCCGTGTGCACCAGTCCGCCGAGGAGCAGCGGAAGCAGGAGCGCGTCCGGGAAGACATGGCGCGGAGGATCCAAGAGTATGAGCAGTAGATGCGGCGTCTACACTTTCGCCGCCGATGTCTGCTTTGTTCTTCCGCAATACAGCCATTGAAAATTTTTGCGTAACTTTGTTGTGTTGTCACGTTCGTTGTTGGGGTCTGACGGCGTTGGCCATTCAGATTGCGCGACGGTGCACGAGCGAGGCACGTTCAGCTTGGATGCGTCTCATTGGCCAAAGCGTCTGCATGTGCTACAGCCTTTAAATGGGGGGCCGCATCCCCTCGTTCTGCCGTCATCCGTTGCACACACACGTTCAAGGTACACGCCGCTTGCCATGGTGTCAGCCTGCAGGGGCCCTCGATTAACCTCTCTCTCGGTGCACTTGAACAGATGCTCGTCACAGCTCGCGCGCTTCTCTTTGCTCTTGCTGTTTCTGGCGCCGCCATCGCTGCCCCCACCGGCCAGAAGGCAAAGTGCCACGTCCGCTCGCCCGCTGAGACCCTGCCGCTACGCCCGCCGCCACGCCCGCCGTTGACGGATCGTACGGCTACAACAACCCCGCTGGCAAGCCTGCCGCTACGCCCGCCGCCACGCCCGCCGACGATGGATCGTACGGCTACGGCAAGCCCGCTGGCAAGCCCGCTGACAAGCCTGCCGCCACGCCGCCGCCGCCGACGATGGATCGTACGTCTACGGCAAGCCTGCCAACAAGCCGACTGCCACGCCTTCCGCCACGCCTGTCCCGACTGGCGTTTACGGCCCCGACGCGAAGATTGCATCCACCACCGTCGCTGGAACTGCTGCACCCACCGCCACTGCCTCTGCCATCCCCGAGCCCGTCGTCGCCCCCGCCTGCCCGGCCGCCCCCGCCTTTGTTGACACTGCCGCTCCCAACGCCAACGCTCTCGCCTTTGTCGACACGTCCGCCACCAACCAGCGCAACGACGCCTGCCTTGTCACCCTTGACACCAACGCCGGTGTCCGCGTCGTGGCCGGCTTCCTCGACATCTGGAAGCCTAGCTCTCTGATCGTCGATGCCGGTGTGACTCTGCCTGCCAAGGGCTCGTGCCCGGCTGTCGTCGCGTCTCCCTGGACTGGCATTCCTGGCGACGCCACCGACGGCACCGTCCTCAACAAGAACCTGCACGACCACAACCTGGGCTACGTCATTGCTGTGACCAACAACCGCACCGTCGAGCGCGGCAACCTTGCCTACTTTGACGATCGCCGCAACAAGGCCTACAGTGTCAGCGACGCCTTTGGCCCTCTCACTGCTGCCTGGCGCGCGGCTGCCCAGCAGAACACCACCATTGTCGACATCCCTGCCGACGCCACCACCAAGAAGTACGACGACGCCGGCAACGATGTCGGCGTTGGATCTGACAAGAACCCTCTCTTTGGTCTCGCGGTCGACTTTGTTGGTCGCATTGGTGAGAACGGCTCCACCGAGCCGGCCAAGCGCTTCTACAAGTACGCCCGTCCCTACCGCTGGACCAAGGACGTCAAGGTGCTCCCCACCCTCGAGCCTGCCAAGGCCGCTGCCGCCGGCACCGATGGTGGCTTCATTTCGGGCCACTCAGCCGAGGGTGTCCGCCGCGCCATCGCCATGGCCTACCTCGTTCCCCAGCGGTTCCAGGAGCTCATGTACCGCGCACTCGAGCTCGGCGAGAGCCGCGCTGTCGCTGGCATGCACAACGCCTTTGACATTATCGGTGGCCGCATGCACGCCACTGCCGTTGCCACGGCCTCGATCGCCGCGGGTGGCAACAAGGGTCTTGGCCCTGCTGCCTACGCCCAGGCCCAGAAGGTGCTCATGGCTGCCACCAACACCACCACGTTTGCTGAGCTCCTTGCTGTTGCCAAGTCGGGCGGCGATCGCTTCGACTACGACACCATCAAGCCTCGCGTCATGCCTCTCCTGACTTTCGACTTCCCGGCCACCCGCGCCACCAACCTCCCCGCCGTCGTGCCCAAGGGTGCCGAGGTGCTCCTCGAGACGCGCTTCCCCTACCTCTCCGCCGACCAGCGCCGTGTCGTCCTCAAGACCACCGCGCTTCCCTCGGGCTTCCCCGTCACCGACGATGCCGAGGGCTGGGGCCGCATCAACCTCTTTGCTGCCGCCGACGGCTTTGGCGCGTTCAACGGCGATGTGATCGTCACCATGGACGCTGCCCAGGACAGCTTCGCCGCCGCTGATGCTTGGAGAAACGACATTTCGGGCACTGGCCGTTTCACCAAGGCCGGCTCTGGCGCTCTCACTCTTGGCGGCAAGAACACCTACACCGGCGGCTCGATCGTCACCGGCGGTGCTCTCATTGCTGCGTCTCCCTCGGCTTTCGGCACTGGCTCTGTCTGTCTCTCTGCTGGCCGCGTTGCCGTCGCATCGGCCACCGCCCTTGCCATTGGCGGCGACTTTACCGTTTCGGCCAACACGGTCGTTGAGGTTGCAAAGGCGAGCACCATCGCCGTGTCTGGCGCTGCCACTCTCCTCGGCGGCGAGCTTGTTGTCAAGGTTGCTGCTGCTGCCAAGGCTGGCGACGTGGTTCGCGTCCTGTCGGCCAAGAAGGTTGCTGGCAAGTTTGACAAGGTCACTGTCGCCGGCTTTGCTGGTGCCTCTGCCAAGTACACTGCCACGGCCATCGAGGTCACCCTTGCTTGATTGTCCCCTGTAGTCGATGCCAATGCTCATTCCGTAGAAGTCTCAGATCCATAAATGTTACATTCATTAAAGCTAAAGCTATGCGAAGACCCACAATTACCAAATGCCGTCTGCGTTGACACCCCCAAAACAGCAGCGATCAGCAGCAGAGTGGCTGGCGTGTCCAAAAAGCAAGGGCAGTGCCAGCAGACCGCCGACAACAGAACAGCATGCGGTAGCTGGTTGTGGCTGTGCAAAACAGATGCGCCATGTGCAAAAGTGAAGCTCCCCGACGGGGAATCGAACCCCGGCCGCCACGGTGAGAGCGTGGAATCCTAACCACTGGACCATCGAGGATTGGCACTTCTTGCGTTTTCAGACTGCAGAGCCATTATATACCCTATCTGCACTGGCAAGAGCAAACCAATGATTGCAACAATCACAACAGAACCAACTGGTTCCGCTGGTCCAACTCATGCGGTTGTTCGAGACGACTAGCCAGCCACGACAGATGCATCTACGTGGCCAACCAAGACGCACGATCAACGGCAGACGCTCACAGAGCAGGCAGCCTGAAGCGTTGTAGAACCTTGGCGGATATCTTTCATTGTGTCGCATTGCAAAGGTCGCTGGCAATCTCGCGAATGACGGCGGCGTTGGCAGCACCAGTCGCATCCACAAGCTCGCCAAACACAGAGCCTGCCCGGCCGAGCAGCACATGCGGCGCATCAAACTCGGCAATCTCGCCCTGGTCAAGCACAAGCACGCGGTCAAACGCCGCATCGTGTTGAGACGGTGCGCAATGCTCAGCACCGTCGTGTTGCAAACTGCGACCGGATCGACTCTTGGATGCGCTTGTCGGCCTCGGCATCCACCGACGCCGTCGCCTCGTCCATGATGAGCACCTTGGGCCGCGCGAGAATGGCCTTGGCAAGACACAGCAGCTGGCGCTGGCCCATCGACAGGTTGGAGCCGTTCTCCTCGATGGCCGCATCCAGCTTGTCCGTCTGCGCAGCCACGTAGTCCTTGAGACCCACGAGCGACAGCGACTCCCACAGCTGGTCGTCGCTGTATCCCGTCTGCAGCATGTCGAGGTTGGACCGCACGGTTCCCTTGAACAGCACGGGCTCCTGCGGGATGATCTGCAGGCGAGAGCGCAGGGTCTTGAGACCGAGCGTCGCAATGTCGCGGCCGTCGATGGTGATGGATCCCTTGGATGCCTCCATGATGCGGAACAGGGCCGTCATGAGCGTGCTCTTGCCCGAGCCGGTGCGGCCGACGATGCCGACCTTTTCGCCAGGACGGATGTCGAGCGACAGGTTCTTGATGACGGCGTGGTCGGGACGCGAGTCGTAGCAGATCTGCAGGTCGCGGATGGCAAGTGCACCGGCAGTCGGCCACTCGTCCTTGGTCGCAGGGTCGTTGGGCATCTTGCGAGGTGCCTCGGACGGAAGCTCGTTGGCGTAGTGGTTGAGACGCTCGACCGAGTTGAAGGCAGCCTCGACAATACTGTAGTCTTGAAGAACTGAATTGAGACCGCCGCCGATCGACAGGATGCCGTTGAGAGCGAGACCAAGAGCTCCACCAGTAACGAGCCCATTGGCCGCCATTAAGAGAATCACAAACATGATCGTCTGCGAGAGCAGTTGCAGTCGCAGGCCGAGCCAAAACTGCGAGCTCGCCAGAATGAGAGTCGACTTGTTGGACAGATCCATCTTGGCATGCTGGCCACGAACAAAGTTGGACTGTGCGCCGTGTGCAGCGATCGTGGGGATGCCGTTGAGTGTCTCGGAGAGGTGCGACACGAGCGGCGACGCCATAATGGACGACAGACGCTTCATCTCGCGGTACGAGCGGATGTAGAAGCGGAAGATGGCAATAGCCATGACGGCAATCACCGCGAACTGAACTGTTGACGGAGGCAGGCTGTTAGAATGGCAGCAATGACAGTCGCATCCAGACGAGACTTACTGATGAGGAGAGGAGACGCGTAAACCACGACAGCAATGGCGCAGATGAGCGCTGTTGTATCGTCGGAAAGGTTCACCAGCATCATGCTCATGTTCATATCCAGGATGCGGACGTCAGCTGTCATGCGGTTGATGATGCGGCCGATGGGCTGGCTGTCAAAGAACGACATGGGTGCGTGGATCAGGCCAGCCAGAGCGCGGTCGTGCAGCGTATTGCTGGAGGCGTAGGTGCCAATGAAGATGAGCGCGCTCAGTGCAACTGTCGTGGGGCCATCGTGCGTCAGTGCATGGCCACACCAAACCAATGATTAATGCGGGACGTACGAGTAAAGAAAGTGTCACTAACACCGATGCCGATAAAGAAGGAGCGGTACTGTTCAAATGTCCAGCCCCACTTGTTGTCTGCCCAGACAGCAATAGTGATGCGCACAAGAGTTGCCATTGACGTCACAATGGCCACCAGGCTGAGAACAAGCCCAAGGAACGGGTATCCTGCCGCAAGAAAGAAGGAGCGAATGGTTTCGAGCGACACCGTACCCTGCAGTAGACGAATGTAAGCGGTGTCGCCCATCAGATAGCACATCACTCGAAAGGGCATGATTCTTACCGTGGCGCGATCTTCGGCAATGACCTCCTCGACTTCAAAGTCGTGAATGTGGTCGAGGTCCTCCTCAGACTCCTTGCCATCAATCAGCGTATCGGTGTCCGAGTCGCGATCGCTTGTTTTGGTGTCTTGGTCAAAGTGGTGATCCATCATCAAAGTAGACAGTGCACTCTCGGGGACAGCCATGAGATCCTCGAACGTGCCCGTCTCGGCAACACGGCCGTCATCGAGCACGACAACCATGTCGACCTTGGGGAGTAGGTGCAGCTGGTGCGTGACAAGCACGACCGTCTTGCTCTTGAGCGTGCCGCAGATGGCCTCGTCAAACACCTTCTTGCCAACGTGCGCATCAAGGGCGGCAATGGGATCGTCGAGCAGGTAGATGTCGGCGTCGCGAGCAATGGCACGAGCGAGTGCAACACGAGCCTTCTGGCCGCCAGACAGGTTGATGCCCTTCTCGCCAATCTGCGTGCCGAGACCGTTGGGGAGGATCTCGAGATCGTGCTCGAGGCACGAGGCAGACACGGCCTTGGCGATGTTGGGCCGCACAGACTCGTCGCTGAACACAATGTTCTCCTCGATGGTGCCGGTCAGGATCCACGGCTCCTGAGTGCAGTAGGCGATGGATCCGTAGACGGACGACGAGCCGGCCGTCTTGCGCATGCCGCCAATGAGAGCAGACAGGAACGACGACTTGCCAGATCCAACAGAACCGACGACAGCAACGAGCGAGCCACGCGGGATGGAAAGGCTGATGTCCTCGAGCTTGAATGGCTCCTGCTCCTCTGAGCCTTGCGACACAACAATAGTCTCGGCAGACGCGTCCTTGCTATCCTTCTTGCTCCTCTTGCTCTTCTTGGCGGCGCTTGTCTTCTTGGACTTTTTAGTACCTGGTGCGACCTGCTCCCAGGTAAACGACGCGCCGTCCATCTTGATGGCGCATCCGTCCTTGGACTCGTCAACCTGACGCTGGATCGTAGCTTCTTCAAGACGAGCCTCGTCGGCCAGCATGAGCTGGCAAATGCGTTTGTACGACACGCGGAACTCGAGAATACGACTGAAGCGATCGCCAATCAAGCATGACGGGACGATGAGTGCCTCGATGAGACCCATGATCAAGAATGGCGATCCGTCCGTCATTGATCCACCGAATGATGTGTATGCAATGAACGTGATGGCGGGCATGCTGGCCTGCTGGATGGCGAGCGACGCTGAATGTGCAAGATGGACGTCAGCAACCAAACCACGGCAACGAGACAGACCGGCGCCAGCCAACTCACCAAAGAACAGACTCATGGTGATCAGGATCCGCCGCAGACCAACAATCTGGTCGGCGCGCGCATCGCTGATAGACTTGTGGAAGGTTTCCTCTGCCGCTTGGTACTTGACAATCTTGATGCCATAGAGGAACTCGCGAAGACACTGCGTGCGCTTGTCAAGACCAGCGAGAATGACCTTGTACGCGCGAGACATGATCGGCCCAAGCGCAAACTGGAAGAGCATGAGGCTCAGATATACGCCGGCTGTGATCCACGTCGCCATACCGAGCGTGCTGGCGAGGATATAGAGCGAGAGAGAAATCTGAACGGCGCTCATGGTGAACGAGATGACCATCTCGCCAATGTCGATGATGGCGTCGGTGTCGGATCCAAGCAGCGAGGTGACCTTGCCGGCCGTGAACGTCTTGCGAGCCTTGGGCGAGAGACGCATGGCTTTGGTGTAGACGGCGTTGGTGATGACCGATCGGATGTGCATTTTGAGGTTGAGCTCCAGCGCATTGGACGAGTACCGAGCAATGTACATGACGAACTGGGCACAAAAGTAGAGGGCGATCAAGCCGTACACGCTCTTGACGAGCAGGCCGGGCGAGTCGGGTCCCTTGTCTAGGATCTGCAGAATCTGTGGGACAAGCAGCGGCAGACCAATGCTCGAGGCAACCGGGATCGCTTGCAGCACAAAGTCTAGAAGGCTGAGCACAGGAGTCAGATGGATGGCTCGGTGCAAATTCTCAAGGCCAAGGACGTACTAGTACGGCAGGAAATGCGGGACGAGTGCTCTGGCCAGCGACGGCCGGCTGGAGTGGGAGGGATCGGCGGCATGAGCATAGAACGACGACCAGAAGCCGTCCATGATGTGCTGGACGGAAACAGACTTATCGTTGTCGCTCAGGTCGGGCAGGTCCTTTCAACAAATGTCAGTGGCAATGGCGGCTGGTGCACAAGGACATTCAACGTACTTCTTGCTGCAGCGGCCTGCCGAAGCCACGGCGGAAGACGGGTGTCAGCCATGAGAAGGTGACGAACGAGTATGCGTTGCGACTGATCTGGCCAGCAGATGCACTGGCACTCGACGGCTTGAGCACGATGGTTGTCATGGTGTCTATGTGTATGAGTGTGGCAAGTTGGATCAGGCAATTTCGGCGAAATGGGCCAATAAATTTGTCTCTTTTGTTTCACGGCCGCACCAATAAATATAACGGATCTCCACGCGTTGTCCGATGTGGAGACGAGATATGCGGCCTACAATCAAGCTCCACAACGCAACGGTCTATGCCAGTCTTGAAAAGGGGTATGCACGACAGGATGGATGTGAAAAAACAAAGCAATCCACGGTCCATTTGTTTGACTAGTGATGGAGAAAAGCGTCCCAGACTGCCTGGACTCCCTGCTCGCAGGATGGGCGTCGGGCCAGGATGTCGCCAATGGCCGCAATGTGATCACGGCCGCCTGCTGGAAGAGCAGCGGAATCAGACACAACGGCTGCAGATGCGTTTCGAAGGTGCAATGCTCGCGATGCAACGTATTGGCGGGCGACATTGACCTGATGCTTGGCCCTGTCCGTTCACAGACACGCCCGCGTAAGGAGGCTGGTTGGAAACTCAGCGCCATGCAGCATGGCCACTCTCACCGTTCCTTTGGCGCATTCTCAAGCACTGCATCGTACTCGTGCAGTTTAGGCTGCTGCCATGCCAAGCTGATCGTCAGAGGTTGCATAGAGGCAGATATGCAAGCGCATGCAAGGACAGACCTCCATCGAGACCAGCAACGTGCGGAACCTGAGCCGAGACACGATCGTCTGCAGATGATCTTGGGGCGGCAGAGGCGCTGGGGTTGTTGGTGACAGCCGCGTGGCCTTGGCAGCGTCTGCGTTGGCTTTGGCTTTCATCGCGGCTGCTTGTTGAGCACGCAGGCGATTCGCCTCTGCACGGGCCAGCTTGCACATCAGACTACGGACAACGAGACCTGTTTGGGCGAGCTGCTGGTGTCAGTGGCCTGGAGTTGGCTGCTCATGTGGCAGATGAAGCATAGCCAGGGATGCCTGCACATACAGTTTGGCTGGCGGCCGGATCTTGCTGTCGAACCTGCATGCTGTTTGAGTGGTGGCTCGTGTTGAGGCTCGTTGCGGCGCAGTTTCGCCAAGAGAACCGTAGCAACATCGTCATACGGATGAGCTGGCGGTGCTGTTTGCTGGTCCTCTGCCGAGCCGCCGCCTTGGCTGCCAAAGCTCTCAAACGAGCAGTCGTCGTAGTCATCACCCCCGTCCTCGCACTCAAAGTCGTCCGAGTAGTCCACTGACATGGGCTGGTCAACACGATGATCTCGTTTGTGTTGTGGTGGCGCAGGTTCGCGTTCAACTGCTCATCTGTCGGAGTGATGGCGTCGATACAGGCTCTCGCGGGGGGCATCAACAACCGTAGCAACAACACCAGCAACAACACGAGGATTAGCCCAGCAGCCCAGCATGCCACACCCGCTGTGCTTGTTAGGTACGCTCTCATGCACAGCCGATGCTGCATATCTGCTGCATTCCACACGCTTACCGACTGCTTTCCTGCCGAAAGCCGCTCTGCTGTTGTATCCGCCGGCCAGCCGTTGTTGTACGCACTGCCCATGCCTGGCACGTCCATGTCAGTCCGTCCGATGCAAGGCCTCGTCAGCCCTCTCGTGCAATTCAACCATCTGAGCCACATGCAGGCCCTCCAGACAAGGTCTCCGCTGCAGCCATCGCCAGCAGGCAACGCCATGGCAAGTAGCATGCACGCCGTTGACACGAGTGCCGGTCACCGTGAGAGGAGAGTGACCCCTGCCAAGCGAGCTCCCGCGCCAGAGCCAGGTGCTCTGCGTGCATTCCAAGAAAGCCATCTTGGCCTTCAGCAGCAGCAGCAGCAGCCACGGATTGTTGCTCCTATCGCAAACAGTCATGGTGCCACGACTATTCAACAGCCCCAGTTGCAGTCTCGCAGCATCAAGGCGTACACGTATTCGCAGACCTCGCAGGCTGTGTCTGCCGACCGCCATCGTTTGCTCATTCACAAACACGCGCTTGTTGCAACAACAACAACGCCAGCAACAACAACGCCAGCACAAGCATCTGTGCCGTCAACTCTGCTCGCACGCGTTCATGGCCAAGGCGTCGCTTCAACCCCTAGCCCAATCCAGCACGACGACACGTCCATCCGCGTTTCAAACACTCTTATACGTCGCAGTGCTTTGCCTACCAATCTCGCTGCAACCGCACCATCCACTGCTGATCCACACTCACTCGGAGCCAATGCAGGTCATCATCGTCGCAAAACTCGTAAAGTTGCCGTGCTTGCTCCGCCACCAGAGTATCGCGAGCATTTACTGCACACGTCTGCACAGGCGGCTTCGGCATCGCGTCTTCGATCGACAAACATACGCCAAGCCTCGCCTGGTGCAGTTGATCTCAAAATGGATGACCACCCGCCGCTTCGGTCGTCTGCTACGGCTCAAGCTTCTGCGTCTGTTGCACCTGCTCGACCGGCAATGCGTGCATCGGGGGCGAGTTTCGGCCCAAGTGCTGCCGAGCCACTGCTGACGAAACCGGACCCTGCTAAAGTGGAGAAGCTGGCATCTCTGCTGCGCGACCAGCAGGTTCAGCAGCAACGCATGCACACCTTGCCTCGCTCGGCAGCTGTCCGCTCCACGCTCTCAGATGCCCACGTCGACCAGCAGTCCTCGACAAAGCGGCCCAAGACCGAGCCATCGCTCGCCTCCAAGTATGACTACAGTCTCGACTTTGGCGAAAACAGTGACCCGGGCATTACTGCAAATGATACGATTCGCCAGCAGCGCACATCACCCAAAAAAAGCATGGCACAGGCACTTGCGTCCGAAGCTCAGAGAATGGCCAGAGAGCAGGAGGACAAGCGGTCCGAGGAGCTGCAAAAGTACATGAGGGAGAAAAAGCGTCGCCAGAAGCTCCAGGAGGCTGCCGCGCAGCGCCAGAAAGCAGCCAAGCAGGATAAAATCTCGAGTGAGCTCAAGAAGATCGTGGACTTGAGACGAAAGCAGCGCGAGACGACGGGGACGCGCGTTGCTCAGCCTGGCGCAGCTGCTGTCCAACCCTCATCGACGGCCAAGAGTGAATCAGCACTGCCTGCGACCATTCCGGAAACCCCGTCGCTGAGAACGGCAGGCGGTTCTGCTGAGCCTAGAGCCGAGCAGCCGCAGAACAGCCAGGGACAGGGAGACGCGGTTCCGATGCCTGCAAACCTTGAGCCCGTCACAGTCGCGTCGGTTCTGGCTGCCATGGCGTCAACATCGACCACCCCTCCGGCCACAGCGCCATTGGCCATTGGTGCTGTCGAGCGTACTCCGACTCTTGACCAACAGGTGTCTCGCACAGAAACCGTTACTTCAACTCTGCATGGCGTGCAAGATGCTACTGCCGATGCGGCCACGTCTGCTGCAAGTGTGGCTATTGCTGCTCCTTCTCATGGATCGATCGCTGTGCCAACAAACCAAATGCCGCTGCCAACACCGATCGCAACGCAGCAAGTGGCTCAGCAGCAAACAAACGCGCCACTGCCTGATGCTCCATTGTACGCCGCGCGACTCGAGAATCTTCTTGCACAGACCGTGAGTCTAAAGGAGCGTATCGACATTCGCACCCATCAAACGCGGCTCGAGACTCTGACAGCCGGCGACTCGTTCTCGGATGACGGGCCCATGTCCATGTCAACGTCCATGTCGTCGATCTTGGAGCCAGAGCATCAACCACAGCGCCTCAGTCGGCCCGTGTTGCCTGACGTGCTTGTCAACGACAGTGCGGGTCAACGGCCATCAACGACACGCAGCTCGTCGCACTCCGAATCCAGAGTCTCTGAGCGACAGGCTGCCGATTCACGTCTAGAGACTGGCGATGATATTGGAGTCGATAGCCTGGCATCGTTTTCTCAGCACAGTCGGCAAAGAGCGCGTCGGGACAATGCTGCGCATGCGATTCAGACGTTCTTTAGACGGTACGTCGGGCCACGCGTGCGGCCAGCGGGACAGACGCGTGTGTCTGGC
The DNA here is from genome assembly GCA_025526915.1 of Entophlyctis helioformis. Classification (NCBI taxonomy): domain Eukaryota; kingdom Fungi; phylum Chytridiomycota; class Chytridiomycetes; order Chytridiales; family Chytriomycetaceae; genus Entophlyctis; species Entophlyctis helioformis. Next base: position 68,599 of record JAHLKH010000075.1, on the reverse strand, counting down.
GAGCCAGCGACCACGGCCGGCCGGCGTCCAACGGTTGTTATTCCGACCGGTGATGGTCAACCCGTAGCTGCGACTGTCGACACTGCTCGTGCTGGTCCAGCTGCAGCGGCTGCGGCAACTCTATCGGCCCCTGTCCCTGTCGGCATTCCCGCCGTTGCTGCCGATCAACCGGCGAACAAGTCAGCTGCAACCCAGCATTTCCAGAGGGACATGGACGGACAGGAGGATCCACTGATGCGACTACTTCGTTCACAGGCTGCGCCGCCTGTTGACGAGTACAGCATGATCAACACTTTTGTCCGCAAGATGCAGGGCCACGTGTTCGACGCTTCTGGATCAACGGCAGGGGGTTCTCTTTCGCAAGCACCTGCGGTGCCGACACTTGAACTACAAGATGCGCAACCCACTGCATCGCCACTGCTGGCTCCAGAGCCTGATGTCCGTGTTGCCGATCAAACGCCTGTCCAGACTGCGCAGCGATCGTCACAGCTGGGCAACATTCCTGAAGACCGTTCGGCGTCCGACACGTCTTCTGGCTTCATCACGGACCGGCCAGCCGCATCGCGCGACGCCTCTGCTGCACTGCCGCTGGACCGTGCAGAGATTGTCCAAAATGTTCACCTGGACGGCTCAGATACCAGCGGCGTCGTCGAAGAAGACATGTTCTACTCGGTCGGTTCGTCCTTGCACGAGGTTGGTTCTCATCGGCCACTTGGACAAGTGAGGTCCGTGCAAGAGTCAATCAGCGAGATTGCGTACTCTGACTCGTTCGAGGGCGGCGATGGCGGGGTCCAGCCAGGGACTGTACCAGCGTTGCCATCGTTACTGCCACTGCCGACTGCGACCCATGCGACTGCTGCTCCGCCATTACTGCCGGTGCCGCCACCGCGCGAATCCGCGTCAAATGGCCAAGCCCGCGGCATTGAAGTGCAGACCCAGGCAGACGCAGATGCCAGCGACTCTTCCAGCAGTTTGCAACACGCCGTCCATCGAGGCAGGCGATTCGTCCGGCGTACACGTGACACCAAAGCATCGCTCATGGACGACAGCGGTGCTGGCCGACTGACGCCAAACTCTCTGTCGCGCAAGTTCGAAGCCGAGGTCCAGTTGCTGGTCGCCATTCAAGACTCACACGTGCAGGTGGTGGAAATGGAAAAGAACCGCTCGGTCGCTATTGCGCAGCATGAGGCGATTGCACTTGCGCAGGTTCTGGCCGAACGGCAAAGGCAGCACGACCGAGAGCTGGAAATAGCCACACAGGCGCGACTGACTGCTCTGGCTGCAGCTTCGGCTGCCACCGTCCTGCTCGCGTCTTCGATGAAGCCAGAGACTGCGGCTGTTGAAGCGGATGTTGGCACTGGATATGCGGCGACGCCCGGCGAAGGGCATCCCACTGGCGTCGATGCAATCTACACCCAAGACGACTTTGACTCGGTGTCCTCGATCGGTATTGGCATGCAGGCACACCATGAGACAGTCGACGCTGTTCTTGATCAAGGCGCGTCGCATCCAGGAACAGCTGACCGTGCGCCACTCATTGATGCTCGTAGTCTGAACGGCGATTCCATCAGCGAGATTCTGCCCCAACCACACTTGGATCCGACCGATGAGATTGGCGAGGAAATCGACGAGTCATTTAGGACACCATCGCGAGAGGCAAGCATCCTAGAGGACCCAGACGTCTCCATTGAGCATCTTGAGAGACGCGAGCGTGACATTTCAACGGCAGCTCGCAGTAACATTGCGCTCATTCGTCAACATGTCAATCTGGCCAAGGTCAGCCCTCGCAGCAGTGGGCGACCCGACGGATCCAACGCCGAGTCGTGGAGTGCCGTGCTCGAGCGTGCAATCTTGAACAAGTTCAAGGAAGACCAGCGCGAGATTGAGCGACTCCGGCAACTCAACCGCTCTGTGGCACAGCGGCACGAGGCCGAGGATCAGCAGCATCGCAGACGATCGGCTGGCGGGCAAGATCGTGGAGCTGGGAAACGCGAGAAGCAGCGTCGGCAGCACTCACCGCCGCCCAAGAAGCACCAGCATCGCGGCGATCGAGGCAAGTCACCAACGCCTGCGACTGGGCTGTCGCCTGCACGCAAGAAGCACAGTGCTCCACTTGCGGTTGACTCTGACTACGAATACGACATTCCAGATTCCATCGGCGATGTCTCTATCGATGGCAGCGTCTCGGATGCTATTGGCGAGTCCATTGTCGAGGAGAGCAGCAGTGGCAGCATGTCCATTTCTGAGGATATTGATTTGCAGTCAGGATCCATCCGGTCCGAGCCGTCCATCTCCGAGCTGCTGGCGCAGACATCCGACCACCATGACATTGCCCACGACGACTACAACTCGGACTTTGATGACGACGCAGCCTTGGAGGGCATGCAGCGCGGACGGGATAGTCGCGCAGCATCGCACTCGGACGCACCAACACCAACGCCTCAGTCTGTTGCATCCTCCTCTGACGCGAGCATCAAGGAATTGCACCAGAAGCTGCTGCTGGCTCAACGCGCCGCCGACGTATCGGAACTCGAGCGCAAACGCAAGGTTTTGCAAGACATGAGCAACGAGGTCAAGGAGCTTGTGTTGCGCCAGAAGGAACGCCATGAGTTGAATCAAGAATACCTCATTGAGAAAAACCTTCTCTCTGAGATAATGGACGATATTCTGCACCAGAGTCGCGAGGACAGGAAGCACGAAAGCATTGCCCGAGCAACCAAGACGCCTATTCAGGGATCGCCTGTAAGAGCTGCCAGCCAGCAGGTTTCGCCAAGCAGGACTCCCAAGGCATCTGCTGCAATGCTTTCGGCGTCGACACCAAAGGCTCCTGTTTCTGCTGCCACCGCTGTCAGCGCCAAGAAGTCGCCTGATCAGGGACAAGCCTACAAGTATGATTTCGACAGCATCAGCGAGGATCTGGCAGGTGCTCAAGGCGCGAGCCTGCATGAGTCTATCCGCGAGTCGATTCCCGAACAAGCGACCGAGGGCATCATGGGACAGCATGCCGCCGATCGTCGTGCCGGCAAGGGTGACAGCGCGGGGTCTGTTGCCGAAAGCATCCACGACAGCTACCGCGGCGGCAGTCGCGCGTCGGACATGTCGATACCCGAGTCGATCTTGCACCATGATGATATCTCCAGCATTGCTGATGCCGTTGTCGACGAGTTCGCTGATGCGGCTGTTGCCGGCTCTGGCCGTGCCTCGGTGTCGCCACAGCTGAAACCGCAGGCACCATCGGCTGTCAGCCGCAAGGACGACAACCAGGAGACGTCTCTCAGCTATGGGTACGAGTCATTCGAGTCTCTGAGCAAGCACTCGAGTGGACAGCTCGTGCGACTCGCGGCTGGAGTGCACCACGACACACTGAGCCAGGAATCGGGCTCTCTTGGAGTCGTCGCTGCCAACCAAGAAGCTCTGGCGCTGCAAGCGCGTATCGATGAGCTCAAGAAACAGATCCAGTCTCGACGCGAGGCTGTCAAGCAACTCGCACAGAGGCGACAGGAGCTGCAGGTGGTCAAGCTGCGAGAGACTGAGGCTCGTCTCAAGCAGCAGCTCGAGGTACGTGTGTTGTCTCTGTGAACCGGACGGGCTGTGGAGCTGACAACTGTCATTGGACGTAGGCGTTGGATACCATGGCCGTCGAGGTCGAGATGGACATTGAAAAGACCCAGCAGTTGGCATTGGACGTCGCAGTACTGCCACCGGATCTTGGGGTTTCCAAGTCTGCAATCAGCCTGGTGTCGTCGCCAAAGGTGGCAGCCTCCACCGTCAGTGTTGACCAGCCTGCTGTGCTGCGTCACGATGGCGTTGCTGGCGTTGCTGCCAAGCCGCCTTTGTCGCCCGTTGTCAAGCCTTCATTGCCTGCACCAGTCGCGCCAGCTCCACAGGCCGTCAAGCCTGCGCCAGCCGCGCCAGCAGTGACTGCCCATGATGAGATCGAGGAGGCGGTCGAGTACGAGTATGACGATTCGTTCTCGGAGTTTTCTGTCAAGGAGACTGTGGACGCGCAGCCGCCTCAATCTGCCGTAACTGCCACGTCTGTTCCTGTTGCCGAATCTGCTCCGATTGCGGCCACAACAGTTGCACCGCCTGCATCGACCCTGCCCGAGACCAAGACAGCCGTTTCGCCAGCCGTTATGCAGCCGCCAACCAAGACCGACGCAGCCTCGGACATTGAGGAAGACATTCCATTTGACATGGACGACGATCACAGCGTCAGTGGCAGCCACCACGATATCCATCCATCGTCAAGTCGCGACGCGTCTCCCAGCCCACAGGCTTCTCCCGCTGCCCTTGCTTCTACCGCGGTGGCTTCTGATCTGAACGCTGCCAAACCAGCCGTAGCTGCTGTAGAGGAGGTGGCCGCGGCTAAGGCTGAAACGACAACGCCGAAGACGATTGTGGATGTCAAGCCGGCTTCACCGACGCCACCAACCGCACCGGCCGCACCAACTGCACCAACTGCATCAGTCAAGGACGTCGTCTCGGATGCCATCTCGGAAGACTTGCCAGATGAGCTTAGCAGTATCAGCAGCATTGGCGGCGGATATCATGCAACGCCAGTTGTTGACAGTGCCACCAAGTCCGAGCCTGTCATTCAAGCAATCACAGCCAATGTGCCGAGTGCTGTCGACGCATACGACAGCGATTCATTTGCCGACGTCGATGATACTGTTCTTCGAGCTCTTGAGCCAGCTGCGTGCCCAGCATCTCTGCCAACTCCTGTGACGGCCGAGGCAGTTGCAGTTCCTGTTACCGAGAGTGCTGTCGACGCAGAGGTCAAGACGAATCCCGCAGTTGATGCTCCATCTGCTTCCGAGACCAAGACGGACAAGATTGACGTCGCCAAGCCAGTTGCAGTCAAGCCAGACACACCTGATATTGTTGACGAGATCATTGACGAATCCATCATCGAGGACGAGTTTGAGGACGAGACGAGTGCCACGAGTGCCAAGGCCGCCAAACCGGTAGACGCCGCCAAGCAAGTCGAGACACAAACTCACGTCGAGCAAGTTGCGATCGCACCTCCTGCCCAGCCGCTTGTCATATCTGAGCACGCCGGCGACCAGCTGCCCCCAGCCGAGGTTATTGTGCAGATCGAAACACCGCGGCAGAACGCGACACCAGAGCCTCTTGCTGCTGTCGAGCAGACGGCAGACACTGCTATCACGGAACATAATGCACAGTACTCTGACGAGACTGTCGATGAGATCACCGCCTTGATCTTTGCTGATCTGCTGGCGTCTTCTCTGGCTGCAGTTCAAGAGTCGCGTCCTGTCGAAGGTACGGCCGGCATTGCAGATGCGGCAGATGCTGTCAAGCAGGACCAGGCAGCTCCGGCAAGTGATGCCGAGGTAGCAACCCCAGCACCAGCAGTAGAGGCAACACCAGCAGCAGAGAAGGTGCAGCTCAAAACAGAAGTGCCGCCCGAGCCAACATCGTGGCCAGCCATGGAAAAGTCCATGCACCAACTCATGGCGTTTATTCCAGACCCACCTGCGGGTGCTTCAGGGTACACGTCGCCGCCGTACATCCCACTCTCCATTCTCGCCAACCTGCAGGCATCCGATCCGACAACACTTTCATCGCAGGCATCAGTCGTCCGTGACATGCACCACGTCCTTCTCGAAGCAACCAACGAGGCCATGGACAAGATCTTTGAGCAGCACACCGCCTACGCCGATCCCCTGCGTCCATACCGCCAACGCCAGCCCCTGCCTCCGCGGCCGCTCTCCCGCCAAACACTCGAGTCCCGTCTTGCAGACCTCGTGCGCGAGTGGGCGGGATACTCTGACACGCACGGCGAGAACCTGGACGCTCTGCTCATCCGCCAGGTCAAGGACGATGAGCGTCTGTGGAGCGACCTGGATACCCATGAAGCGCGCGCGAGACGGTTCGTGGAAGACGAGATCTGGGCCGATCTGCTGGCTGATACGGTGCTTGCTGTTGATCGTGTGTTTGCCATGACCAGTGTGCCGTGAGAGCTGGAGATTCATTAAAGTAGGGATTGAAAAGGGATATGTTGGGAGACTGTGCGTGCTAGTCGAGTGTGTAGAGGAGCTTGCTGCTGAGCGTGACGGGGGGCGGTGCTGGCTTTGGCGCGACAACTGGCGCGGCTGTTGGAGCATCAGCCTCGCTTGGTGCGGCTGCAGGCTGTTCCTGCTGCTTGGCGGGGATGGATGCAGGCGTCTTGGCCGTCTCAGCTGCTTCTGGCGCGTCGGTTGGTGCAGCTTGCGTAACACTGACAACAACCTCGTCGCCACGGCGGCGTACTGACACTGCCTCAACATCAGCCACCTTCTCTTCCTTGTCGGCATCATCATCCGACTTCTTGGACTTCAGAACGGATGCAACACTGTCCAGCATCGCGTGGGCCGTCTCGGTGTCATCTGCAGCCACAACCGTCATCTTGTTCCAGAAGCCCTTGGCAGCCTTTTCGAGTACAAGGACACCGTTGCGCGACGAAGTGTTGAATGCAGATGATGCCTGGCTGCTGACTGGCGATTCGAACCCGAGAGTTAATCGCCAGTACTTGCTGTCCGCGTCTTTGAATGAAATGTTTGCCTGGAGTAGCATACGGTGTGAGCAGGAGCAGGGCGGCGGACAGCAGTCATGGTGGCAGTTACCTGCAACGGCGACAGAGAAGTCTTGATGGATGCAGCATCAATGTTGGCGACATCGACAATGATGGTGACATGGCTAGTGCCCTGAGAGGTATGGAACGGCGGCACATGCCATTCATGATCCGCATCCGCGATGTTGAGCTGCTCGTTGACCAGATCACTCAGGCACTGATCGTCCAGGTTGGTGCGGTCTTGCGGCTGAGGCTGAGCAGCAGCGTCCCTGCGGGCTTCGGCGACTTCAGCTGGGGTCTCCAGGACAGTGATCAAAGGCGATGCATCCGCAGCAGCCCTAGCTGTGTCATCCTCGATCCCGTCCGCATCGGTCGTGGCGGTATCGTCCATGCCAGCCTCTGCAGCCTTTGCAACAGAGATTGAGTCGACAGACTTGGGTGCAGGCGGCGCAGGGACGACTGGGACTGTGATGACAAGCTCGCTCTTTGACTTGTCGAACTTCGCGGTGCCCTTGTCTGGGAACACTGGGAACGGCAAATCGATATGCAGCAGGTACGTGGTCGATACTTTGAGGTCCAGCGTGAGCGCACCCACATCCAGCTCGGCCTCTCCTGCGGAACGCTGGTGCAGTAGTGTGAGAATGGGAACAAGGCCAGGCAGCCGTTGGATGTGGCTGCTGGTGATCACTTACAACGCCTGGCAGTGAGATGGAAATCTTGAGAGCGTCCGGACGAGCGCCATTGTCACGCTCGCGCTCGGACGTGTACCGCTGGAAATCGACTCTAAGATCCTGGTAAACAATCGAAAATTGCGGCGTGCGAGGACCGTCGGTAGCCGCCTTCGCGCCAGTTGCACTGCTCTTGGGATCCTTTGCAATCTCGGTGATTAAAGAGGACTTTGCGGGAGCAGGCTGTGTACTTCTTCCCGAGCTGGATGACTGCTTCTGCTGCTGCTGCTGGTGCTGCTGTTCCTTTTGTATGCGCTCAATGTACTGCAGGCTAGTTTCTTCCTTTGCTTCCTTGGCGGGCTTGTCCATCTTTGTGCGGATCATGGTTGTTGCAGGCGTGCCCTTGGCCTTCATCTTGCCCAGTCTGATAAAGTTGGCTGGTCGAGCCATGTCGATGCCGATACCATCCATGCAAAACGCGTCAACAACGCGACACGACAAGACGCGTCTGACGCGTTCAACCAGGCCAGGCAAGACGAGACTATGCCAGACCAGGGTATGTGCTAGGCATGGGCAGCGTACCTTTGTCAAGGGCAACCTTGAACTGCGCCTCGATGCCTTCGAAAGCCGTCATGGCAAGCATGTTGGAAAAGGCCAGGTTGGTGGAGCCCATCCGGAGCGTGTCTGGATGGAACACACAGTCATACACCTGGCAAGGCTTCTTGGCTGCCGCACGGAGCATTGCGTCAGCGCATGCCTGCCACACTGCCGGAAGCGCATAGACAAACCGTTGTCGACGTCGTCTCGTGGCGTGCCCAGACTGTACGGCACCGACCAGTTTTGGCCAGTCTTGCCGCTGGCATTGTGCGGAGGCTTCTGCTTGGAGAGAGTGGCAGGCTCGACCTCCTTGGACGAGCAGATGTTGACAAAGACCTTGGCGGGATCTGCCGTGGTCGTGCTGGTGCTGGTGCTGGTGCTGGTGCTGGCGGCTGCCGGAAGTGTGAATGTCTTGAGCACATAGGACGGCTCGGGCTTGATGTAGCGCACATCGATGCCCTTTTCGGCCTCGAGCTGGGCAATCTCACGCTCGTACAGCTATGGTATGGCATGGCGTCAGCAAGCAAGCAAGCAAGCAGGCAGGCAGGCAGGCAGGCACATATGCGTATGTGCGCAGGTCTGCATTGCCAGTAGGCGACCATGCTGCACACCTCTCTGTTCTGTGGATCGGATATCTCCTGGACGTAGTCGAAGAACAGCTTGCGGAACTCCTGGTTCTTGAACGACTCTTTGATGCGCTCAAGCTCCTGCAGGGCCATGGTCAGTGCGTGCGCCAGTGGTGGTGGTAGTGGCAGCAGTGGTCTGCCGGGCTGTTGGGCTACGGCAACAGCGAACGCACCTGCGGGGTCAAGTCTAGTTTGTCGCCCATCGCGGCCTTGGATTTTCTTTGTCTCGACAACCGCAACTCCGGCCAGAGCATCGAAGCCAGCCCGCCGACCACACCGCAAGCAACAGCGTCAGCAGCACCAACAGCGTCAACAGCGTCAACATGGCCATGGTAGAACCGTCGACGGAGAACGGCACCACGGGTGTGCCGTTCAGCGAGGGCCCCAAGATTCGAGTGGCAAGTGCCGCCTCTGTTGGACACTGTTGGACAGCCAGTCGGTCGGTCAGGCATTCCAGCTGACGCTTTCGCTGGCCAACCTAACATGGACGGCCTGGCATGACATGACATGGACGGCTTGGCATGCATGACCTGCCGCCCTACAGCTTGCATCCGACAGCCAAGACTCTGGGTCTGCGACATTCTGCATCCTCAACGAAGACCACACGCTCGGCAATGCGCTGCGATACGTGATTATGAAGAAGTGAGTTGCAGCGGCCGTCGGCCTTGCATGGCATACCGTGGCGTGGCTGCACAGGACGGCATGCTGACAGATCCCGCTGGATGCCTCGGCGTGCTGGATGCCTCGACAGCCCGGCCGTCACATTCTGCGGATACACGATCCCGCATCCGTCCGAGTACCAGATCAACCTGCGCATCCAAACCGACGGATCCATCTCGGCCGTCGACGCACTACACAAGGGCATCGACGACCTGGTGGATCTGACAACGCACATCAAGGACACCTTCCACGACAAGGTGCGCGAGGGCGGATACCCGACGGGCGAGGGCGTGGACATCAACGCAGAGTGATCGTGCCAAGGCGTCTTCCAGGATCTTGCTCGGGTGCGATCGGCTTGGTGGGCCAATAAAGACTTGACCTTCTCCTCACATTCATCGTCGGCATGCTGCGTCGCCTTGCACCGGCTGCATCTGCATCTGCATCTGCAACTGTTTCGGCACTTGCAGCCTCGCGGCTGTGGGCAGCTGCCCCCCGTGCTCTGGCTGCACCCTTTGCCGCCCGTCGTGCATGGCTGCCACAGCCGCAACAGCATCGGTCGCTGGCAACGGTCACCGAGCTGCACGGCGCTCTCAAGCGCACGTCGCGGGAGATTGCTCTGCGGGCGTGCTCCACACAGCTGCTGCTCACCCGCTGGGCGCTCGAGGCGGCTGCGCTGTCCAACACAGACCCTGCTGCCCTGGGTACGCATTCCCTTGCTGCCAGTGCCAGTGCCAGTGTCTGCATGTCTGCATGTCTGCCAGCCACTGACGGCCATGTCGCTGCACAGACCGTGCACAGGCTGCCCACCAGGCTCTGCAGGAAGCCTTGGACAAGACCGGTGCCGCAGAGCACATGACGGAGCGGGTGTGCTGGTCGCTGTCGTGCTGGTGGCTGCCGTGTCGCACAGACGACGTCGCTGACCACCGTGCACATGGGCCCGCTGTTTGCAGGAGAAGCTGCTGCTGGCCAAGCCGTTCCGTGAATGGGATGTGTCGACCGACATCGTGCCCGTCCAGAGCCGCTGGGAGTCGTTTGGCATGCTCGTGTGGGCCCTGCGCATCATCAAGGACATCCCAGAGTATCCCGACACCTTCCCGCACGAGCAGCTGTACCAGGCCACCGCCATCATCCCTGCGTTCCCCAACACCATCGACATGTTTGTCGAGGTGCGTCCTTGGCCGATCGCATCTGTCGCTGTGAACATGGATCTGAGGGTCGTCAGAGGGAACCGTCTGACGCTGTGCGCATGGCTTGGCGTGACAGTACTTTACGTCTGGCGAGGGATCCAAGGAGAGCCATCTCGTGTCCAAGGAAGAGTTTGAGGCAACGGTCAACAAGGCCGAGGCCTGGTACTGGCGAAGCCGCGCGCAGATCGTGCTTGAGCTCAAGCAGTCGCTCCAAGGAGACGGACCCGAGCAGAAGGAGGCTCGTCGGTGAGTGTCAATCTGGAATCCAACGCAGGTCTTGCTGCAAGGATGCCTTGAACTGGCGCACTCACAGTAGGAATGACTGCGATCGACTTGCAGCAAGGTTCCGTCTGGCCTGCGCGTGATCATGGAGAACATCGACAAGGCGATCGGACAGGCCAGCCAGCGCGCACTGGCAGACGGGCTCATCACCGCAACAGTCGATGGCGACTTTCCTGTTGGGCCCGGCAGGGCATACAAGGATCTGGACGACCACGCGCTGCGGGACATGGAGCAGATGACAGAAGCGCGACTTGCAACGCTTGCATGGCTGGGCGGTATCCAGAACTGGGAGTACGAGAAGGGCGAGGTCAAGTTCTTGAATCCGATGGGATCGCTGTGGACCCCGCAAGAGTGACCGTCGCCGTCCCAGCCGTCCGTTTTCTTATCGTATCAGAGGTTGCGTTTGAATGAACTGCTCCTTGTCCGAAAACCTGCAGAACGACGATGCGGCAGTCGTCGTCTGGGTCCACAAGCCAACACAACCACAACCAGCACTACCAGCAGCACCAGCAGCAGCAGCGCGAGCATCTTGCCAACGGCCACGACGACGACGAGACGGATGCACACGAGGCGGACAAGGAGAACCGCCGACGCCAGAGCGACCACCAGAGCAGGCAGCAGCAGCACCAATCGTCCAAACGAGCGAGCATGAGCAACAGCAACAACAACGACTACGATGACGACGACGACCCAGAGGGTCTGCAGAGCCTGGAGGAGCGGCGGCAGCTGCGGGCACAGTACCGCAGCATCATCACCGAGACCGAAGGCAAGTGCACTTCTGGCGGCCTCCGCCGCCTGCCCGCTGCTCTCGATGGCTGCAGCGTACCTGGTTCGGACATGCTTGAACTGACGGGCTCGGCGTGGCCGGCGGTACCACAGAGCAGCGGCAGCACATGATGAGCGGCGATCAGTCGGTGGACCTCACTGCGCAGCTCAAGCAAGTCAACGACCTGTTCATCAGAGGTATGTCCCACGCAGCCACGCAGCCATCGGTGTCCGACTGTGTCTGATCCACGTCCCCCGACAACAGTCAAGACAACACAGGATGCCGCTCTGGACTCCAAAGCCCTGCTGCATCTCGCTGAGCTGTCTGCCCAAAAGATCCAGCGTCTCAAGCTGGACGGTGGATCGTTTGATCTGGACGACTTTGTCAGCAAGCTGGCCGATAAGCTGAGCGGGCGAGCACCACGAGCTGCCCAGCCTCGGCAATATGGCGACGATGCCCAAGATGCAGACGCCGAGCAAGACGCCGAGCTGGACGCTGAACAAGATGCCGGTGGCAAGCGACGCAAGATGGACTGGACACTGCTCGAGCCGTCTGTAATCCGCTTATCTGCGCGAGCACCGGTCTCTGGGTTCATGCAAGTAGCATGCCGCGTCGTTGGTGACTTGGCCAGTCGTCTGCAACAGGCAGCTGACGCTCGCGTGTATGGATGCGCAGGTACGGCGCCATCGCAGCAGAGCCCAAGCAACGCGAGCGTGTCAAGCGCACGCACAAGCTCGTCAAGGACGTGGCCAAGCTGCGCAAGCCCGAGGAGCTCAACGAGAGCGATATTGTGCAGCAGGAGCACGAGACGTCGACGAGCGTGCAGAACATCTACGCGTCGCTCGTCGAGGTCGAGCCGGTGTCGCTGTTTGCCTTTTTCGTCAACCCCCAGTCGTTCTCGCAGTCGGTCGAGAACCTGTTCCATCTGTCGTTCCTGGTCCGCGATGGCCGCGTATCCGTTGTCGACAAGGAAGGCGACCTGATGCTGAGTGCGTTTGTCTGGTTTTGCATGCTCATCTGCCTGCCCCTATAGTGTTGTTGTTTGGCTCATGCGGCTTGTGAATGGCATTCTTAGCGACGGACGAGCCACCGACGGAGGAGGATGCACAGAGAGGCATTGTCAATGTGCAGCAGATCCTGCACTTGGACATGGACATGTGGGAGGATATCATCAAGGCGTACCAGATCACCGACCCCATCATCGCGACTCGGCAGTCTGTCGCCCAGGCAAACGATGGCCGGTGGTACGGCTAACCAAGTAATTGCTAGATCTCTTGTCCAAGCTGCCTCGTGCACACCGCCGAATGAACTGCATTCCATTCCATCCTATCTCATCGCACTCATCTCGTCGCGCTCCATTGTGCACGTCGCAATGCGATGGCTGGTTTATTCATACGGAGCCATGACCATGTGCACGCCATCCTCGTCGTCGTCGCCGTCGGCGTGTCCATGCGAGTCGAAGCCATCCGGCAGACTCTCCATGGGCGACACGAACCCGTCCTCGGAAGCCCTGATGGCAAATATCCGGTACACCTTGCCTGTCTGGTGCGCAAAGTCCGAGAGCCCGACAGTGACATACGTGTACAGCATGCTGGGGATATTGTCCTTGTGGAGCCCAAGGGACTCGACAAGCTCCGTCGGAGTTGCATCGCCCGTGACCTGCAGTTGCGGCTCGAACCGCAGCTCGCCTGTGCGCAGGAGCATGACTTTGGGACGCGGCGTGACACGCACAATGGACGACCGCCGCTGGGCTGATGGACGCGGAACGGTCGGGCTGGACGGCGGGCTCGACCAGGCGGACGGGCCGCCACTGCCAGTTCCACCTGCACCGCCGATGCTCAGAGTCGGGGACCCAGACGCATGCGCAATGTCTGGCGAGAAGGATCTTGGCGCTGCGGTCGCAACAGCAGTCGCACCAGGCGGCCCGCCGCTTTTGAGCAGCTGCTGTTGTGCCGCATCGACCGCCTCGCCGTCCTGTTCCAGATTCGACACGGCCTTGATGTAGCTCTTGACCAGATCCAGCAGGTACTTGTACAGGCCAATGTTGAGCGCAACGTACACGCGGCCGCCGAAATCCGTGCGGAAGCTGTACTCGGCTTGGTGCCGCAGCAGATCCGACTGCGAGCTCAGGTCCATGACAACGCGCGGGAACTGCACAACGTCTGACCCAGCCGACGCGTTGAGGAACGTCAGCCACTGCGACGAGGTCCACATACGCTCCTCGGCCTGCGACACGGCCTTGAGCGACGACTTTTTGATGGCAAGCCGCTCAAACGCAAAGATCGTCTTCTCGGCAAGCGTCTCGATGTGCACAGGGACTTCGGTGAGCGAGATCTCGAGGCGTGTGAGCGAAACCTGCGCGCAGTCTGGGTCGCGGAAATTGTTGCGCGCGGTGGTGCCGAAGCAGCTGTCGACGCGAATGCGAGTCGTGAGCTCGACGACGCCTTCGAACTTGGGCAACTGGAACACGGATCGCGGCTCCATGGTCACCGTGACCAGCGTTGGATTGAGCGACCCCTGCTCTCCAGACATCTGTTGCTGTTGCTGCTGTTGCTGCTGCTGGTTGCGGAACAGCTGAGACGACGGCAGCGTGCCGTCAGGAAGCAGCATGGAGAGCGACGCAAGCTGCATCTTTGCCGCCATCGCCTTGTCGCGGACAGACGAGGCAATGCGTTTGAAGAACTGGATGCACCGCGGGCCGGCGTGCTTGGACATGACAAACCGCACCGTCTCAATGTGCCCGTCGATCGAAAGCCGCAGCCGCGCTTCCTGCCAGCTGTCTGTGACGACGAGGGCGAGCGGCAGAATCTCAAGGATCAGAATCCGCTCGTTCTGATACTGCAGATTGGCTTCGACGCGCTCGGCAGTGACCGACGCGCTCGTGCCCGTCGTGCCATTGGGCGAGTCCTGCGGATCAATCGACGTTGCAAGAGCCTTGATGCGTTCGAGCGACACGGATCCAGTTAGGCGACCCTCGGCCGAGATGAGCACGCTGGCGACGCTCGCATGTGTCAGTCGAGAGAGCGCAGATCGTCCGCGTCTCGCAAGGTCCAGCCCGGCATTCAGGCTCGTGAGTGCAAACGAGGCCCGTCCAATCGACGGCCCCATCTCTGCCACGGCGTCAATCTTGTCAATGACGGCTGCAATCACAAACGTGTCCTGGTACATGAGCGCGTGGTAGTTGGGCTGGTCCGTCGACGCAGTTGGCCCGCTCGAGGCTTCTGCACCCGCACCTGTACCCGCAGCACCCGCATCCAGACCCTGCGGCGCAACACCTGCGACAGGCGTTTCAGGCCGACTGCCTCCGCCTCCGCCAGCGACACCAAGTGCAGCAACGTATCCATCCATGTACGACACCGATCGCCGCGTGCCCACCCCGCCGCTCATGGCAGAGTTGCGTTTCGAGTTGGACGGCGGCGTGCCCTGCGGCGGCTTGCGGCGGAACCACAGCCGCGCGAAAATGAAAAAGTCCTGCATCTGCCGCATGTTGAGATGCGCAGACACCTGCGGCACCGAGACCGTCGTGAGCAGCGCTAACCCCTTGCCGACCGTCTGGTCGATCGTGGCCGAGAAGCTCAGGTTCGGGATCTCGGCACGCAGGCAATCCTCGGGCGAGAAGATGTGGCGCAGGGATCCGCGCGCGTTCTGAATGCTTGCTGTGCACGAGAGGTACCGGTGCCCCGCCGTGATGTGGTTCTTTGGCACAAACGAAAAGAGCAGCGACGCCTTGTCGAGGTTGAGTGCACAGACAACCTTGGCGTACGGCTGGCAGCTGAGGTTGATGCGTGTTTGCATGAGCCGGAGGAGGAACGTGACCGAGTGCTGCTGGTAGTCGACGGTGCCCGTGTAGCCAGCACGCCACTGGTCGCGAGCAGCCGCCTCGAACTGGTCAGCGACTTCCGAGTTGATGATGGACGCGAGCGGCTTGACGGACGGACGCTGGGCAGTCGCTGCAGCAGCACTCTGGCGGTGCCGGCTGAGATTGGCAGCCAGGTCGCCAAAGAACTCGACAATGCTCGGATTGAGAACGTTCTCGCTCGGATGGATGACCAGCTCGAGATGCAGACCCTTGGGCAGCCGTGCACCCGATATCGGCCCCTCGCCGCCAAGCGTCGTGACGCCGCGCATGAGGAGCGTCAGGCCAGGGATGAGCAGACGGTCCAACTCGACCGATCCGCCAGTCGCGTCCGAGCCCTGCATGCGACTGAACCGTGCGGCCTTGGCAGCCTGCGGGATCGTGCGGATGAGAATGCTGCCCGACGCAAACTTGAAGTTGCCGTCGACTTCAAACACAACGCCAGGAAGAGCAGCCGGGCCAGCGGCGCGCTCAGGACCCGATGCATTGCCAGCACCAAACCGCGATCCGGTCCACGCGCCAGATCCTGGGCCTGTGCTTGCGCTGCCTGACGATCCAGCCAACCCGGTCGAGCTGTACAGCCCAGAATTCCAATTGGCTGGCAAGGGCCTCGAGCTGCTGACTCCACTGAGCCCAAGCCCCGTCCGCGATGCGACGCCAGGGGCCGACCCGACAGTCGAGCCGGACCCATCGATGAGCGCGCTCTCCAGCCGGCCAACGGTCATGCCAATCGCCTGCAGCCGCGACACCGTCTCTGCGTCCGCATTCACGGGCATGGCGGCATGCACCATTTTCTTGCCCTTTTGGTACACCTTCATGAGCAGCCCCATCTTCTCCGAGATGGACGCATCCAGCTCGACCGTGAAGCCCTCAATGTCCGCGTCGATCTTGACGCGCGTGGCGTCGTCGCCGGTCGTGTGGGTGAGCGTCAACAGCACCTGCGGCAGCGCGGCACGGTTCTGCGCGAAATGGTTGTCGGGGTCAAAGTCGCGCTCGTTGGCCGGGTTGAAGCGCGACACGAACAGCACCGACAGCTGCGAGATCTTGGCGCGGGACTCTTGGCCGTTGCGCGTGACCGTGGCCGAGGCCAGGTGGATGAGCAGCGCGTCGGCGTGGTCGGCGGCTGCCATGCCGGTCGACGTGCCCGTCGGCCCCATCTGCGCCGTGCGTGTCCAGTCGTGCTTGAGACTGGCATCGTCCATGATGGGAAGCATGACGGCCAGGCTGTTGATCGTGAGCCGCAGCGGCCGCGACAGGAGCTTGGCAGCCGCAGCAGCAGCAGCCGTTGCCCCAGCACCGGCGGGGGTAGCACTGCCACTGCCGCTGCCACCGCTACTGCCACTGCCTGTAGCCACCTCGGGCAGAGACGACACGATCGAGTCAATCACCGACCGCGTGCTTTGCCGCATCTCATGCAGCTCTTCCTTGCGCAGGCTGTTGCGCCGGCTGAGCGCAGACTGCCAAAACGACGTCACGTCTGCAATCTTGCCAATCGCGACCGGCTGCATGAGCGCCTGCACCTTCCAGAACGTCACGTCGTACATGTCCTCGATGTCCTCTGCCCCGCTCTCCGTCGGCGTGGCTTTCCAGTTCTGCACGCTAAGGTCAATGAGGAGGGATGCGAGCGTCTGCACGTATCCGCTCGTCGACCGCTGCAGCAGCGACAGCGACAGGCCATCGGCAACAAGACTCCACAGCAGCGCCGACTTGGACGAGTCTGGCGTGCGGTTGGTCAGGAAGCCATTGAGCACGCTGCTCGTGACAACAACCGAGTTGGACGGCGAGTCGGCCGAGATGGAAATGTCCTTGACGGTGACCTTGTACGAGTACTTGAACGTGCCGCGGGCAGGCTGCGATCGACTGAGGAGCTCGTCGTTGCGCTGCATGCGCCGCCGCTGCTCGGAATGGAACGACAGCACGCGCACAACCTCGTTGAGCTCGCTCGCCAGGACGGCATACATGGTGAGCAGCTGGTCCACCACCTCGATGTTGAGCACCGCGTCAATGTTCTCGAGGACAATGCCGCCATCAAAGGACGCGTTCCACGGCATCATGGTGTCGCTCCGCGAGTGCACAATGGTGCCGATGCCAAACGATGTCGGAAGCGGCACCAGTCCGCGTTGCTGGAACGCGTCGTGGGTGCCCGACAATGGCAACGACGACGAGCCGGCCGTTGCCGGGAAGAGCAGTTGCTGCTTGTTGAGTCGGTACAGATAGATGGTGCGGCTCAGCAGCTCCGAGTACCCCTGGAGCAACACGGACATGGTCGCATCATGCAGCTCATACGAGAAGCGGAAATTGGACAGCAGATCGGACTCGACGGCGATATGGCCCACAAACACATCGAGCATCCGCTGGAACGCCTGGAACCGGCGGGTCTCGGCGGGCAGCTGCGCAGCGACAGGCGGCATGGCGGGCGGCATGGCCGCATCACGGAACGCCGAGCTGTACCGCGGAATATCCTCTGCACGCAGCTTGTCAAAGAACATCTGGATCTTGATGAGCGAGCGCGGCAGCCGCACAAGCACCTTGTCGACCACCAGCAGCATGGACATTTCGTCCGACTGCCACCGCGTGCGGCCGGCATGCATACGCGCGCGCTCCACATCCAGCGACAGAATGACGTCGCTCTGCACAGCGCCAAGCACGGCTTGCCGCTCGCACAGCTGGAGCCCCGTGTGGCCGATACCCGCGTACAGGGAAAATGCAAGCGGGTGCGGGATCGGCGACGCTATCTCGTTGCTGTTGTGGCCGGTCTGGACGCAGATGTTGACGTCGTCGAGCTGGAGGCGTGCTTCCACGTTGCGCTCCTGGATGACAGCGAGGATGTGCTTGACTTGGAGGAAGCCCGAGAAAGACACGGTGCGGTTGGAGTCGTTTATGGTGCTGCTGACACCTGTCGCGGCGGCGAAGCTCGCGCCGTCCGACATGGAGATGGCGGCACTGGCTGGCGGCCGATCCATGTTCATGCGGTCGAGCGTAAAGTAGCCTTCAGCATTCGGGCTGGCGAAGGTGATCAGCGGCGACAATTGCTGTTGCTGTTGCTGCTGCTGTTGCGATTGTTGCTGTGTCTGCTGCTGTTGCTGTGTCGGCTGTGCCTGCTGTGTCTGCGTCTGTGGAGGTCGCGCAAGGGCCGCCATGAGCTGTTTGCGGTCCTTGAGCGACGCCAGCACAAACGTGATGAACTTGGGATAGATGCGCGTCTCGATCGACTCGACATGGGCCACAACCGTGAGCTCGACAACGACCGTCGGCATGGCAACAGCAGCCCCATTATCCAGCGTGATGAGCACAGTCTTGACGCGCGGCTGCAGCCCAATGTTTTTGATGGTGATGGCATTGGGCTCGCCCGACTCGTCAAACACCATGAGCTCTGCAGACGAGATGGTGGCAATGAGCCGGCTCTCGCCCGACGGAAGCGGCGCCTGCTGGGCCTTGATCGGCGCGGCGTACGTGGCCGGATCGAGCAGTCGCATGAACCACGCCGGATACACGTTCGTCGGCACATGGCCCCACTTGCGGAGAATGTTGCTGCAGAGCGTGCCGAGATTGCCCTCGCCCAGCGACAGCAGCTCGGGGGCCTTGGACCGCACAAACGCAAACCGCTTCGAGTTGCGGATGATGCTCCAGGCCGTGCGCAGGAACACGAGCAGCTGCCCGGCGTCATCGCCAGCGTCAACGAGCCCGAGGTTGGCGAAATGCGCTGGACCCGGTATCCCGCTCAGCTCGCTGTTCTCCTGGAAGATGTACACGATCGAGAGTGCCTGCTGCATGACGTTGGACGGCTTGCGCAGCAGTGCCTGAAAGTCCTTGGCGACATTGAGCACGTACCCGCGCCACAGCTGGATCTGCATCACGAGCACGTCGACAATCGCGTCGACGGCCTTGATCTGCACGCTCGCCACGGACAGGATGTTGCGGCGGCTAGTGCCGATCTCGAACGTGAGGTTGACGTCCTTGACCGAGAGATATATGTTGACCGGATCGTCGACACTGTGCCAGACATCGTGCGCAGACCACGTCGACGGCGGCAGTCCAGGGATCTGGAGCGCCTCGTACTGCGGCGTCTCCTTGACGCGCATGCCGCAGTCGAAGCTGCCGAGGTGTAACTCGATCTGGCCAGGCACGAACGCGCCTTCCTTCATCTTGGCCGACCCGCTCATGGACTGTGCAACAATGTCCACAATGCACGTGGTGCGACGGCCGTTGGCGAGGCCCGAGACCAGCCGCACATGGAGCGACGACAGGAGGATGGAGTAGACGTGGAGGAACGAGAAGCTCGGGAGAGACGCTTGCATGGACGCGCGATGGCGGCGCTGGAAGATGTCCAGCGTGCGCTCAAAGTCGTCGGCAGAGAGGCTGCCCTGATCCGACACCATCTGCTGCAAGGCCCGGACAGCCGCGCGCAGGCTCAGCGGAGTGAGCACGACCGTTGTGCGGCGCGTGAACCGGACGCTCCAGTGGTTCTCGCCAGGCTTGGCCGACACCGTGCTCTCGACCTTGTAGCTCGTGGCCTCCTTGGGCAGACTGAGCGGCTGCGTGTCGGGCCTCTTGACCAGACGCACTGCGGCCGGCTGGCGACTCTGCGATGACGGCGCGGCTGTCGCCGATGCAGTGGAATGCCCCTCAATGTCAAACAGCGACAGGTGGTCGGCGTACGGAATGTCGGCCATGGAGGCGGGTGCACGGCCAAGGAGATTGGCAGGCTCCGAGTGCAGATCCGGCGCGGTCTCTGGCGGGTGCTCGACCATGCCGGACTGGAAAAAGAGCGGCATGCGCAAGAAGAACGTGGGCGGCACCGACGGTGCACTAAACTTGCCGATGCCGGCTCGGTTGAGCAAAGCCCAAAGGCGGCCGCCTGTTGCAGCATCTCCCGCCTGCAGGAACTCGTACTGGTCCCGCGCCTGCTGATCCGCATCGTCAAAGGCACGCTTGTTGTCCAGAATGACCGACGTCTCAAGACGAAACACTTCGGCGCCATAGTCACGCCGCACGCCTCGCGACTGCTTGGCGTCGGGCACGTGGAGCGACGAGATGACCAGCAGCGGCACATGCAGAAAGACTGTATGGTTGCCCTTTTCAAAGACGCAGTTGTTGCGGTGGCCAAAGAGACCGTTGGGCAGCAGCACGCGCGTCATGACATTGTCGAGATGCGCGCACACCTCGACCTTGCGGACGGTGCATTCCATGACATTACAGGAGCGAGCGTCGGTGCGCGACTCGACAAACTTGCGCACCATGGGGTGGGCATTGTTCATGTGGTACGCAAACGACTGCGCCGCGTCGCTGAGCTTGCCAACCGACTTTGGATGGATATCGCCCAGAATCTCGCCAACGTGAATGTTCCAGGATGCGAGCAGTAAGGCATAGTTGGGCTGGCCCGTATGGAACCGCTGGATGTGCAGCTGCAAGTCGCGGACGGTGAGCGACGACTCGTCCCAGACCGCCGTCAGCGGCGAAAAAGTGACGTGGATGTCCTGGCCATCGACCTTGTTGCGCAGATCCAGCTGGATGTTGTTGGTCCGCAGGGTAACATTGTCTGCCGAGCCGTACATGGTGCACGGCAGCACAATGGACACGCCACGCGCGATCCACATAAAGTGCAGCTCAAACGGGTTCTTGTCGTCGGTCTTGATGGGTTTGGGAAACTTGCCCAGCTGGTACGCCTCGGGGCTCATGAAGCGAGACGCGTCGCCAAAGTAGTTGCGCAGCAGCGACAGAACCGTGGGCAGCAGATGGCCGTGCGCGTTCACATGGCTCGGATTGGACTCGAACTCGAGACTGAGAACGTCGCGGTTCCCTGGAACGACCTGACGGTACACATACGTGCCGTTGATGCCCAGGCTTGACGTGAGGAGCAGGTTGTTGAAGGGGCTCTTGAGGAACATCTTGAGCTCATGGCGAGCCGGGAACGAGCTAGTGAGAACGAGATCCAGCAGCTGCACCGCATCGAGTCCCGGCAGAAGAGGGTCAGCGCAAGCCATTCTGGAAACGGATCCGCAGGCTGGCTAGGCGGCGAGCGGCTTACATTTCCAGAAATCTCGACGATGCGGTGGTCAGGCTGGAAGTTTTCAAAGCTGAGACTGACGGCTAGACTCCCGCGCTGCGTTGTCAAGATCAGATACTCTGGCGTGCCAACGAGGCCATGATGTCAGCAGTCATCAAAACAGCCATTCACGCCTGGCTGCATATCAAACAAAAGAGCCAACGAACCGTTCTCGTCGGGATCGTTGTGGCGGCGGATGACGTTCATGGGGTTCAGGTTAAACCACGTCTTGAGGTTCACAAACTCAAAGCTGATCTCGTACACGGACGGCACAAAGTACTCGATGGACGGCGGAGGCAGAGAGTTGAGGTCCTTGACAATGTCCATGATAAGCGTGATGTGGTTGCGCAGCAGGTACAAGTCGCAGTCGGCAAAGGTGCACTTGATCTCCCATTCTCGCAGTCCGTTCCATGACAGCGGGGCAGCCTGCATCAGCTCAATCTGTGCGCAGCACATAGCAAGAGGGTCAGCACAGCGAAGCGTCCAGACACGGCCAGTAGCCAGTCACACACCATGATCTTCTTGCCCAGGATAAAAGGGCGATGATTCACGCTGGTGGTCACAATTGCGTTCAGGAACGTGATGCCAAACGCCGTCTGGTAGCCGTTTGGTCCCGGAGCAGAAGGAAGCCGCATCGTCATGAGCGAGTTTGGAGCAAACTGGACCTCGATCCATCCGTAGGGACGGGGACTGGAGTTGGGCTTGGCTTCTGGGAAAGCCGTCTGGGGTGCGGACGCGTCTCTAAAGTCCTCATCTTGAGACGGCTCGCGTGTTGGGATCCTGAGCACCGACTTGCCCAGGAAAGTGATGTTGATGGGAAAGGATGTGTTGTCTGCATCGGCGGACGCTGGTGGCGGCGGAGGTCTATCGCGATATGCCTGAGGCGAGAAGAATCCTTGAAGGATGTTGCGCTGGCGCTGAGTCCATGGACCGTAGTTGATGATGGCGTCTTGGGCATCCATGTCGCATCCACGCGTTCCATCTGTGCAGCATCACAGGGCTATTAGAGTGCGGGTTTGAGATGCACACGCCAGCTCGCTCATGGGCAGCAGCAATCGCCAACCTTGAGTGTTGGAAAAGTACATGAAATCCAAGGTCTTGCAGTCGACAACCTGCGACACCTGGGCATACTCGGATGTGGTGGATGTATCTGCCGTTGACGAGCCAGTCTCTGAGCGGTACCGCTGCAACCCCTCCCACTGCAACGGCGTGGACATGGGCACTCCGTCGTTTTGATCAGGCGGTGGGTAGAAGATGGACCGGAAGAACTGCGACCAGTGTGACTGCTGCGCCTTGGCGCGAAGCCGGGCGGCGTAGTTGAGAGTGGGCTCCTTGTAGTCGACATTGAGGCGGATTGTCACTTTGGGAGCATCGAGTCTGACGCGGACCCTGTTCTGGATGGCCGATAAGCTCTGGTTTGCCATGCATCGGTTTGGATCAGCCGTCGCAGATGAGGCGTTTGGTGTTGCACGCATGCAAGCATGAATGCATGAATGCGCACCTGCTCGTAAGAATAGAATCCAAAGAAGGTTTGGTAGGACACGGTCAGAATGCTTGGCAGATCTGGGTTGCCGACAAGGATCGCTCCGCGCGAGCCGACAATCTCGAATGGCCAGCTGAAGAGAGGCTTTACTTCTGGCTGGGATACGAAATGGATCTGGCTGTTGATGCCACTCGTCGGAGCTCTGTCGTTTGGCTGCAGCAATGGTTGGCAGGGTTAGTCCCTTGAAACGATCCGCCAGCAAGACCAGAAGCCAACGCGTGCATGGCGTACATTGCGCTTTCCGAGAAGCAGGGCCTCTAGCGCATCGTAGGCAGACGATCGGTTGTAGATGAATCCCTCCACACCATCGACTCTGATCCGCAGATGCGTTGAAGGGCCGACAATCCCTGCACGGAGCGGCGATGGGAAGCGTCAGCCACACGGGCCATGAGCCATGGCAGATCCACTGGACAGACTTGCCCGAGTCGGAGAGGTCCGGCATGCGCGGCTGTGTGTTTGGGCGGTAGCGCAGCCAGTAGCGGAAGGTGATATGGCCTTGGAGGACACTGAGAGCGAAGCTGTTGGAGTAGATGTTGACGTTCTTGAAGAAGATCTTGCCACTCAGCGGAGCGACGGTCAGCGAGCCTGTCGGGAGCAGGCAGCGATCAGTGGGCAGCGCACATGGGATGCAGAAGGCAAGAGCTGCTGCACAAGCAAGAGCACCCGCAGAGGCGCCGAGGCCGTGAACGAACCCATGTCGAGCCATATGCCGAATCGCCTCCAAGTGTACAGGCAGATGAACCAGGCCAAGACTCGGGTGAAGGTGCGGTCAGATAGAAGAGGAAGAAGAGGCCGACGAGCACGATGAGGAAGGAGTAGACGACGAACGTCCAGAGCCGGACTGTCAGGGCGTGTGTGCGCCAGTGCGTGTGTCAGTGTGTGTGTGTCAGTGGTGGAGAGCGGTTGCCAGCACGCTGCGATGGGCCAAGGCATTGTTGGCGTGGCTGGCTGGCTGGCTGGACAGGCACAAGGGCAGGCAGGCACAAGGGCAGGCACAGGGGCAGACAGGCGAGCAGGCTGCTGGCAGGACGCACTGATGGGGCTCTTCTCGTCAAAGTCGCCAAACGGCAGCGGGATGTCTGGCAGCGACACGCCGCCCTTGGACATGGTGTTGGTGGTGCGTCGACAAAGGCGATGCCAGATGATCCCAGCGATGCCAACGGCAGTGTCACAATAAACCACGAGGTCCACATGCCGTGCAGAAGGAGGCTTCAACAGGTCTGTATTGGTATCCCTACAAGCCAGTCATATGTACATGCACGCCGATCCCGTGCGATCCACGCCCAGTCCAGCACCAGTGCTGAACGAGCCATCTGCAGCAGCATCGGACGAGGCGACACTCGCAATGTCGCCCCGAGTCTCGCTGTCATCGCTGTCCTCAAAGTCGTCCTCGTCGCCGCCTCTCCACGCATCGCTATGCACACCATTATGTCCGTCATTGACACCACCCACTGCCACGGCCAGAGTCAGACGGCTCGTCGGGCACGGCTGGATACAGCCTCAGCTTGGGATTGCGTCTGCGTCTGGCCCGGCGGGCTCTGTCTGTGTCGCTGTCGCTGCTGTCTAGTCAGTCGACGTTGTGTCCGTGTGAGCGGCTCGGTGACAAGGACCGCCGCGATCCAGGCGTGACCATGGCATGGGCAGCAAATCCAGACGGCAGCGACGACGACATGCCGGCACGGCCAGGCACTGCATACGGATGGTAGCCATGCGAATGGCTCAGAGCATGTCCATGCTGCTCGTACTGGGGCTGCCGTTGCTGCTGGAGGATCTGCTGCTGCAGCTGGTGGAAGCCGGGCAGGGTTGGAGCAGATGCAGATGCAGATGGAGGCGCAGCGATCTTTTGGACGTGCGGCGAAATGGACATGTGCTGCGGATAGGGGGACGTCCGAGACGGCGACGAGGCGAGGTGAGGTTGCTGCTGCTGTTGCTGCTGCTGCTGTTGGAAGAATGAGGGGTGTGTGTCTTCGCAGCGCATCAGAGCGGCGTCGTTGGTGTGCGAAGCGGGCCGAGAAGCCTCCTCCGAGGCATGGAGGCTGCCTGAGCTGCGGTACTGTGTGGAGGGGTGGCGCTGCATGACGTGCGAGGCAGCATCGACGGGCGGAGCCCTGTAGACCATGCGGGAGAAGCGCGGGTGCTGGCGCACGAGGTTGACGTAGTAGTTCTGCAGGTCGTCGACCTCTGTGCGCAGGTCCCAGTCGATGAGGAACAGGAACTCGACCTCGAGGATGTTGAGTTCCTTTGTGGTGATGCCGCCGACGCGGCCGTACATGGAGTTTGCCAGGTAGACGTCGCAGATGGCCTTGCAGGCACAGGTGATGGCGGTGATGACGAAGCGGTGCACGGTCAGGCTGGAGATGGTGAACAGGGGGTGGCGCTCGCAGACCCGGTCGATGTAGATGAGCAGGGTGAGGAGGCAGATGCGCTCGACGGCGGCATACTTGACGATACGACGCAAGTACTGGAGATGGCGAGGGGGGACAAGGAGGATTCGGGTCAGCACAAGAACGGGCACGAGCACACGCACGAGCACGCGCACGATCGGCTGGGCCAAGAGCTGCGCAAGCATCGACGGGTACGGGCAGCACGATAGCAGAAGGAGGGGTCGCCACAGGCAGAGCCAGGAGCACGTTGGGGATTGCGACGCGCTGATTGGAGCACGCGGACAAGCACGCGGTGTGCACGTGACACGCACGCGGCTCTATAGAGCCAGTGCAGAGCCAGTGCAGAGCAGCACGGCCTCGAACGACTGGCTCGGGTTCGCGCCGACGGGACACATCACAGGTGCCACGTCGCGCACGGCAAAGTGGCAGAGCGCAAAGAGCGCAAAGGGGGGCAAAGTGGCAGAGCAGCCCAGCCAGGTGACGAGCGAGGAGAGCCTGGCCGGATAAGCTTGCGGGTCGGGTCGGCGGTGGGTGGGTGGGTGGCTCTGCGTCGGCGGCAAGCGACGGACAGCAGGGGGATGGGGCTGAAGCAAGGATAGGCAGACAGGCAGCCAGCAAGAGACAGCCAGCCAGCGAGAGACAGCCGGCAGCAACAGCGTGAGACAGGCAGACTCACGTCGGAGATGGAGATGGCCGGCGGGGCGCGCGAGTGGAAGCGGGTCAGGTTGCTGGCGGCGAGCGGGATCTGGTCGTTGTGCGAGACCAGGCGTCCGAGCATGTCGGCAATCAGGCTGATGAGGTGCTCGGACGAGCACAGGTGGAAGTACTCTGCGTGCGTGCGTGCGTGCGTGCGTGGGACATGCATGGGCGTGAGACAGGGCATGTGGTGTTAGTCGACTCCTGCTGCTGCTGCTGCTGCTGTGAGACACCAGGCGAGACAGCCAGCGAATGAGACACCACAGTCGACGGTCGTCGTCTGCTGGGCCGTGAAGCGTGGATCGTACCTGGCAGCTCAATGACGGGCGGAAGCACTGCGGATGCTGGTTGCTGTTGGGGCGTCTGCTGCTGGTGGGGTGGCTGGAGAACAGGCGAGGCTGCAGCCGTGCTGGCCGAGCTGCTTGCGGTGCTGTCCATCGGCGGTGCTTGCCGGCTGGTCTTGATGGTGTTGGAGTTGGCGGTGGCGTTGACGTTGACGTTGACGTTGGCAGCCGTTCCGGTCGGTTGGCACGATGGCGGCTGTTGGAGATGGGCGGCAAGTGCAGGGCCGTGGTGTGCAGACAAGGACGACGACGACGACACAGACGACACAGACGATGAGTTGCTTGTGGTGGGCAGGACAGCCTCCAGCATGGCCGGCGTGCTGGCCGGCAGGCTGCGTGCCGACGGCGTGGCCATGGACGACGGCGTCTCCGGGGTGGTGCCGTGGTGCTGATGCTGATGCTGGTGCTGGTGCTGGTACAGATGCTGGTCCTGGTGCTGGTGGTGCTGGTGGTGCTGGTCCTGGTGGTGCCCTTGCAGGCCGTACAGACCTTGGCGTTGCAGCGAGTGCTCGGGCGATGGCATGGGGCTGAGGCCGTGTGCGGAAGCAGATGGGCGCTGCGGCACCGACACGGGCAGTGACACGGGCAGCAAAGGCCGGCCGTGCCCGTCTGCACGGTCTGCGCTGGCTGCGCTGTCTGCACTGGCAGCACTGGCAGCACTCGCAGCACTCGTAACACGGATTGCAGGCGCACTGCACGCTGGGCGGGGCTGCGTTGCGGACATGAACGCCATTGCGGGGGAATGTGAGTTGGTGGAGTGGTGCGTGGGCGAGAGCAGTCGTGCGTGCGTGCGTGCGTGCGTGCGGCTGCCGAGTGTGGGGGAAAGATGCGCTCCGTCTGTTTGGGCACTTTGTTTGCGTGCGTGACCACGGCGGGCGGCGATTTTGCGCTTTCTCTGCTTCCGGCAGGGAGGAGAGAGGGTGATAGGATCAGCCGTGCCATGCCAAGGACCGCCAAGGAGTGCCAACGTCGCCCAAATTTGCCAACTTCGCCATGTCGCTTGCCCACGTGTGGCCCGTTGCCCAATCATTGCCGCGAGGCTGCCCACGCGCCGCGTAATGAGCCGCACATCCACCACCCGTCCGTGCTCAGCCCCACACGCCGCTTGTGTCGGCTGTGTGTCGGGATTGGCTGGCCAGTCGGGATTGTCTGGCCCGTCGGGATTGTCGGGATTGTCGGGTTGGTCGGCCGTGCGGCTTTGCGGCCTGTGACTCGTGCTCCGTCCCTCGAGCGGCATACGGGCACAAGGACGGCATGCGTGCTTGATTGGCTGCCGCTGGCCTCCCAGGCCTCCACCAGCTGTCACTGGCCGCCACGGGATGTCACTCGCCATCACTCGCCGTCGACTCGCCAGTGCATTGTGGCGGGCGTTCATCTGCTGCTCGTCTGCACATCACGCGAGCCGTCCTCCTGACCGTCTTGCTGTCCTCCTGACCGTCTTGCTGTCCAGCTGTCTGTCCTTGTGAACGTATATCCACTGCGCATCTATCCATCTGCGCATCCATCATGGTGCACACCTCACTCCGTCTGTACATCTATCCATCGGCTCGTTTTTCTTTCTTGTGCCTTGACGTGATTGGTGACGTGAATGCTCCGACGCTCGTGTGCACCGCTGCGGTCGCTGCAGCAAACGCTCGCCCAGAGCCCGGCCGCGCGCAGGTACTCGGCGCACTCGCTGGCCGTGCGGCCGCCACGACCGCCGTCTTGGCCCAGGCCGACAAAGAGGTGCGCTTGTGCACCGGCATCTGCATCTGCGTCTGCATCTGCGTCTGCGCCTTGGCCTTCTGAACGACGCTGACCCACCTCTCCTCCTGGACTGCGCACCAGCTCGACGTTGGCGTCGCTGCGTCGGATGTCGAGGCGCTGTACGAGGCCCTCAACGCTCCGATCCAGCCGCTGCCCGCCGCCCTGGCCGGCCCTGCGTCCACGGCCGCCTTCAAGCTGTTGCCCGACTACATCCACTCGCTGCAGCTATCGTTTGCCGACACCAGCAGCGACCGCCAGGCCGACCTCGATCGTCGCCGTGCCGACCTGGCGGCCCAGCTGGCGGCCCCCGGTGCTGCGTCGCCGACGCTCGAGCAGCTCTCGCAGCTCATCCACATCAACGCCCTCGTCGGCCGCCCCAGCGAGGCCCTCGAGGCCTTCAACCACATCCCCTCCGTCGGCCTCAAGCCCGACGCCGTCGCCTTCAACCACCTCATGGACGCCTACGCCCGCTCGGCCAACCTCGAGGCCGCCGTCGCCGTCTTTGCCCAGCTGCAGGCAGCGGGCATCCCGCCCGACCTGGTCTCGTACTCGACCCTCATCAAGGCCTGCGTGGCCGCCAACGATCTCAACGCCGCCTTCAAGCTCTACCGCGACATGAAGGACCAGGGACTGCAGCCCAACCACATTGTCTTCACGACGCTCATCAAGGGATGCATCAAGGCCGGCGACACCGCCCGTGCCTGGAAGACGTTCAACTTTATGCGCACAGAGATCGCCGCGCCGGATGCGGTCGCATTCAACCTCATGATCCACGCCTGCGCGCGCACGCAGGACGCCGAGCGCGCCATGGACCTGTTCCAGGAAATGGCCGAGCGCGGGCTGCAGGCTACCCAGATCACGTTCACGTCGCTCATCCAGGCGTGCGTGTCGCGCAAAGACTACTACAACGATGCCTTTGCGCTGCTGGAGCAGATGGCCGCCGAGGGCTTCGAGCCGTCCATGTACACGTACAATGTGCTGCTGGCCGGCGCGGCGCAGCATGGCGACGTCGTGCGCGGTCGCATGGTGTGGAACGATCTGGTCAAGCGCATGCACGAACAGCCGCCGCTTGAGGCGGACGAGATTGGCGTGGGCCGCATTGAGCCGGACGAGTCGTCGTTTGCTGCCATGCTGCGGCTGTATGGCTTTGCGCTCAAGCTGCACAAGCAGGGTGCCTATCGCGTCCTTGATCAGCCAGCAGCAACAACAACATCACCACCAGCTGCAGCAGAAGCGGAACAGCCGACTCCTGCAACTGAGCCTGCTGCTGCACCAACATCACATACTCAGCTGATCAGCGTGCCCGACGACACCGTGTACGACTACCCGCTGCTCACATCCCCGCTCCTCACACCAGACGCCTTCATGCGCGACGTCGACACGCTCTGGTCGCTCATCCAGACGCGCGACAAGCTCGCCGCCCTGCGCACATCACCGCGTCTCCTGATCGCATACCTCCGCATCCTTTGCCTGTCGCCGCGGTCTGCCAGACGCAACATCACGCACAAGGGCATCCTCGACCGCGCGCTCGCGTTCTGGGAGTCGTCCAAGCCTGTCATGGGGCCGTCCATGGCAACCTTCATCCCGCTGCTGGAGCTGGCCATGAGACGGCCAGAGACGGTCGAGCAGGGCACCAAGCTGTGGCGCGAGTTGCTGGAATGGGATGCGAGCCGCGAAGCAGAGATCCAGCGGCTGTCGAGTGGCGGTGTGTCTGCCGAGACTGCTGCTCAGAATCAGGCTGCCGTAACGCCTGGCGAGAGAGACGAAAAGGACATGCAGGTCGAGCGGCTCAGTCGCCAGGAGATGGAACAACTGCGTGAACGGGAAGGCCGGTCGCGTGACACGATGCTCAAGGCGTTTCTGATCATGGCGCGTGGCTACTCGGCGTAAGTGGCCCTCTCCTTCTCATTGCATCTCTCGCCCAATCACTCACTCACTCACACACACTCACACACAACACACCTTGAGACAGCGCGGGCAAAGACGATCTCGCTGTTCGGACGCTGTTTGACACGACCAACTTTAGGTACCCGTACTACCTCCCGGCGGTTCATTTCGCAGACATCCCGACCATCACGTCCAAAGCCAAGGCGCTCGCCGATTCCGGCCACTGGACGCTCATGTCCGAGCTCGCGACGCTGTGCCCGCCCTCCACGGACCCGCTCTCCCAGGTGCAGCATCTCCTCAAGATGAAGACGGTGCCAGTCGGCTCGTGGTGGGGCTGGCAGGTGCTCGGAGTCGAGAAGCACGACATGGAGGTGCTGCGACGCCGTCAACGCAAGGAACGCGAACGCAGCGTCCAGCGCGCGGATGCGTACCGGGACCGTGCCAAGCCCGGCAAGAATGGCCAGCCCCGCAGACGGCACGACGGCGATGCTGACGAGGACGGTGAAGAGAGCGGCAAGGCGGCCGGCGACCAGCGGAAACGGGAGAAACGCCCGCAGAAGAAGGCGATTGTCCCCAAGTTTGTCGTCAAGGGCAGTCTCGACGACCTTGAACTCGAGCCGTCTGCCCCCGTGGCTAGCCCCGCCGCGATATCTGCTGTCGAGGTTGGCGTGGCACCACCTGCGCCAGTGTCTGCGACTGAAAGTCCGTCGAGTGCACCGGCAAGTAGCAGTGGCGGCGGCCGCCGTCGCAAGTCGCGATCTGCAGCGTCCGACACGCCAGAATAAACACCGCGACTGACGAGCACATTGGCAGCCCAGTTCATTGAGCAGACACGGAACAGGGAATCCAGGCCGTCTGGTGTTACGGGGGAGGGGTGTGAAATGCGAGAAATGACAGAAAGGGGGGGCGACCGAAAAGCAGAAAGGAGCGCAAGCAGCGAGATCAAGAAGACTTGCTAGCGGCAGCAGCGGCGGCAGCAGCAACCTTCTTCTCACGAGCCTCGCTAATCTTGCGGATAATCTCCTGTGCCGCGACGGGGATCCGCGTGCCCGGGCCGAAAATACAGCTCGCGCCGGCATCATAGAGGAACTGGTAGTCCTGCTGAGGGATGACGCCGCCCACAACGACAATCTTGTCTTCTGCGCCAAGCTTCTTGAGCTCGGCGACGAGCTCCGGCACGAGCGTCTTGTGGCCAGCGGCCTGCGACGACGGGCCGACAACGTGTACGTCCGCGTCCACCGCTTGGCGCGCGACCTCGGCGGGGGTCTGGAAGAGCGGGCCCATGTCCACGTCGAAACCGAGATCGGCAAAGCCAGAGGCGATCACCTTGGCGCCGCGGTCGTGGCCGTCCTGGCCCATCTTGGCGACCAGGATACGCGGGCGACGGCCCTCGACCTTGGCGAATTCCTACACGGGGGAAATGGTTGCCAATGTCAATGTCAATGCCGTTGTTGTTGTTGTTGCACGAGCTGGTATGAGAGAGCAGCTCGGGAGAGTGGATGAAACGGGCGGCGGCTTACCTCGACCATCTGCATTGTGGTGTTGAGCTCGTCCGTCTCGCCGTACTCGGACTTGTACGCGCCGCTGACGACGCGGATGGCAGGGTTGTGGCGGCCGTACACCTCCTCAAGGGCCGACGAGATCTCGCCGACCGTGCAGCGAGCACGCGATGCCTCAATGGCAAGGGCGAGCAGGTTGCCCTCCTTGGTCTCGGCGCACTTGGTGAGCGCGTCGAGAGCAGCCTGTGCCTGTGCAACGGTGCGTTAGAACAGTTGCTCAGCGTTGTGCACTTGCCCCTCCATTCGGCTCCAACTTACTCTGGCAGGGTCGCGGTTGGCCTTGACGTTTCTGATCTTCTCAACCTGTCACAGACATGGCGATGAAGCGTGTCAGCCACGAGCCGGCATAGGCGTGCACCACACATTGCAATCGTACCTGTGCAGTGCGGACAATAGTGTTGTCAATGGCGAGCACGTCGACCTTGGACTCGTCGCCGCTGGGTGCCTTGAACTTGTTGACACCAACAATAATCTCTGCATCGCACAAGTCAGCCAACCGCCGTGGGAAACTGACGACAGGGCGGCGCAGCAAGAAAGCATCGCATGGCATGGCATGGCGACAGAATCTCACCCTGGCCAGAGTCGATGCGCGCCTGGCGCTTGGCAGCACTCTCCTCGATACGCAGCTTGGGCATGCCAGACGCCACGGCCTTGGCCATGCCGCCCATCGACTCCACCTCGTCAATGATCTTGGACGCCTCGGCGCACAGCTCGTTAGTGAGCGCCTCCATCATATAGCTGCCGCCCCACGGATCCGCGACCTTGGGAATGTACGCCTCCGTCTGCAGGATCAGCTGCGTGTTTCTCGCAATACGCGCCGAGAACTCGGTAGGCAGGCCGATAGCCTCATCGAGGGCGTTGGTGTGCAGCGACTGCGTGCCGCCGAGCGTGGCCGCAAGCGCCTCAATGGTCGTGCGGATGACGTTGTTGTACGGGTCCTGCTCCGTGAGCGACCAGCCCGACGTCTGGCAGTGCGTGCGCAGCAGCAGCGACTTGGCAGACTTGGGCTCAAACGTCTTCTTGACGTACGTGGACCAGAGCCGGCGGGCGGCGCGCAGCTTGGCAATCTCCATGTAAAAGTTCATGCCGATACCAAAGAAGAAGGAAAGACGCGGCGCAAAGTCGTCGACGGACATGCCCGACTGCATGCCTGTGCGCACATACCTACATGGTACAGATGGATGTAAGCAAGCGTGCCGTCGTTGCAGGCTGGCTGGCTGCTGGTTGAGCGACCACCGAGCGTGGCTGGGACTTACTCGAGACCGTCGGCAATCGTAAAGGCAAGCTCAAGCATGTTGTTGGCACCAGCCTCCTGCATGTGATAGCCCGAGATGGAGATGGAGTTGTACTTGGGCATGTACTGCAATAAAAGCGCCGTTAGAGGCACATTGGTGACGGGCTGTCCTGTGCACTCCTGCAGGACAAGCAGAGCGGCATACCTTGGAGGTGTACTCGAAAATGTCACCAATAATCTTCATGGACGGGCTGGGCGGGTAGATGAACGTGTTTCTGACCATGAACTCTTTGAGAATGTCGTTCTGGATGGTGCCGGCAAGCTCGGTCTGCTTGGCACCTTGCTCCTCGGCAGCGACAATGTACATGGCCAGGACGGGCAGCACTGCGCCGTTCATGGTCATGGACACGGACATTTTGTTGAGCGGAATGCCGTCAAACAGACGCTGTTGGCAGGTTGAGACGCACATTAGTCAGCACGCGGCGAATGGTTGGATGGATGGCGATCACTGGCCATAGCAAGCTCAGTGTGCATACCTTCATGTCCTCGACAGTGTCGATGGCGACACCGGCCATGCCAACATCACCCGTCACACGCGGGTGGTCGCTGTCGTATCTGCAGCCGTGCACATGCAGCCAGTCAGCGACCCAGATCAGCCAGCGCAACAGCAACAGCGCAAGATGCACGACGGCAACGTACCCACGGTGTGTGGCGAGATCAAAGGCAACCGACAGACCCTGCTGTCCGGCGGCAAGGTTCTTCTTGTAGAAAGCGTTACTCTCCTCGACCGTCGAGAAGCCGGCGTACTGCATCCCAGGACGGCATCGCAGGCGTGGTTAGTGTCGAGCCGAGAGTGCAGATCTGGCCGTGGTCTGCAGGGATGCGGCTGCAGCAAGCAGCAACAAGCAAGCAGCAAAGCGGGCGGGCAGGCAGGGCACAAGCGGATGCTTGACAAGCCAGTCGCACCTGACGGATCGTCCAAGGTCTGAATGTGTACATGGATGCATAGGGACCTGCAGCCAAGCCAGGAGTCAGTGGTGGGAACAATGAACACATGCCAACAGGCATGCCGACAGACAGACAGACAGACAGACAGCCAGCCAGCCAGACAGACACAGGAACCCACCTCGTGTGTAAGGGAACTTGCCGGGCACCTCGTTGAGGGTCTCGGGCACATCGGCCTTTGTGTAAACGGGCTTGACAGCAATGCCCTCGGCCGTGTGCCAGGTGAGCGTGGCCTCTGGGTCCTTGCCCTTGAGCTCCTTGGTGACCATCTTGGCCCACTCGGGGTCCAGCGGCGAGCTGGCCTTGGGGGCCGTCGGCGCAGCAGCAGCAGCAGCAGCAGCAGCAGCGGCAGCAGCCGGTGCTCCAGCAGCCTCGGCATAGAAGCGCTGTGCAGGCCGAGGTATGTCATCGTATGTCAGGTGAGCGACGTGTGACCCAGATACGGATACGACAAATAACGCCGCTAGCCAGCCAGCCAGCCAGCCAGCCAGCGAGCCAGCGAGCAGTCGGCCGGCCAGAAGGACGGGCAGGGCTGCTGCTGGTGCTGCGTGCGGCCCGGTGCACCAGTCGGCGCTGCATGGCTGCGTGGGCGGATGGCAGGGCGGCACACGCACCTTGGGCAGCTGTGCCAGCAGCGAGCGACGCACGGCGCTGGTCTTGGACTGAGCCAGAAGTCTCGGCAACAGCATCGTCGTGATGGATTGGAATGTGGAAGCGAACCCAAGATCGCGCGTTCCCGTGCATTCATTGCGTTGTCGCCGCCTGCGCGGCTGCAAGCTTCCTGCGCTTCAGCTGCTGCTTCTTCTTCATGTTCCTCTTCTTGTTCCTGTCACTCGCCGCACTCGTCTCGCCACCCTGCGCGTCGCCGTCGTCCATCGCCGTCTCTTGATCGCCATGATCGCCATCGTTGTCAGCAGCCTCGGCGTCCTCGGCGGGCATGCTGTCCACGTGTGCTTCACCAGACGCCGAGACTCGCTCAAACAGCGCGACAAAGAATCCAATCGTGCGGTCCTCTTCCGGCAGTGTGCGCACAAGCTCTTCCGCTGAATTCATCCATCCATTCGTCCATTCGTCCATCCATCCATTCGTCCATCCTTGCCGTGTCAGCCGCAACTCTGTGGTTCAGCACGCATCCATCAAGACACGCAGCATACCGCCATCAAAGCCTGGAAGCCCGCGACGGTGCCAGGATGGGAACACGTTCTTGGCAAGCGCAAAGTCGCTGTTTCGCTCCAGCACGTACTGCACAACGTCCTCGTTCTCGATGCGGTGCTTGGAGCACGTCGAGTACACAAGTCGCTTCACGCGCGGGAACTTGAATGCGTGCAGGATGGCTTCCTTTTGAAAGTCTGCAAGCGCCTTGACACGGTCCTCGGACGCGTCTTGATCGTCGACTTCTGCATTCGGATCTGCAGACACACACACACACACACACACACACACACACATGGATGCCGGACGTGAGATGGGTGCCAGGCGTGTGGCTGCTGGTGTCGTCACAGATACTCACCTTTGAGAAGGTGGTCCATGCGGCCGACAATGCCGATCCAGAACACGACGGGTCAAGCAGAATGTACTCGACCTGCAACAGGCCATCGTCAGTGCATGTCCACACATGCAAAGCCACGCATTCACTGTGGCACACCTTGGCGTACTTGGGGTCCGTGGGGCTGGCATCAAGGAAGCTGCCAAAGACAGCGCGGATGTTGGTGCATCCAGCGCGAGTGGTCAGACGCACAAGCGTGTCGAGTCGCGTGCGGTCCTTGTCAAAGGCATAGATGGTGCCCGTGTTGCCAATGATGGCAGATAGGTGCGATGTCTTGTTGCCTGGTGCTGCACACGCGTCAATGCAGATCGATCCCTCTGGCGGCCGGAGAATGAATGCCGGGAAACACGATGCCTTGTCCTGCCATCGCACGGCGTTCCGTCAGCACCCATCACAATCCAGCCGAGCGAGTCTAGACAGCAAAACTACCTGCAGGATAATGTGGCCGTTGAGCAGGAGCGGATCATCGTGCAGATCCGAGTTGGGCGGCAGCAGCAGCAGTTCGGGCAAATGCGCGTCTCTGATGATGCGCTTGGCTCTGCCGCGTCTCAGCCCAGTCAGCCAGCAATACCAGAGTCGGCAGACGCCGTGTCCATCCATCGATCCATCCAACTCACGGAAACACGTTGCCCTTGATCTCGTCCAGCGTGCCCACAACAAGGCCCTTGTTCTTGACGAAATGCTCAATGACCTTGTCGACGGTTGTCTGGATGGTGTTGACACGCACGTACCGAGGCAGCACAACGGCGTTGCGGATGTAGTCGGGGATCAGATCCACATTGTCCTTGCACTTGCGGCGGATCTTGATTCTCGCCAGCTCGGCATTCAGGCGGCTCTTGTGCTTGAGCATGAGGGCCTTGTAGGGGCCTGCGTTGCGGACGCCTTTGCCAAACAGCAGATCGTAGACGAGCACGAGAGCGAGCGTTGGTCGCAGTTTCTGGCGCATCAGGTGCATGTCACGGCGCGGCAACGCAGCCATCAGCGATCGTGGATGTGCACTGGGGCAGTGTGGACGGATGAACGAGCAGCTGCACACCTTCTTCTCTGCCTTGAGAGTGCCGGCGGCCTCGAGGATGGCCTCGAGCACTTCCCTGTCTGTGCCGCACAGCGCAAGTCAGCGCAGCCATCCATGGCTTGCAGCACTGCACAGAAGCGCAGCAGCACGCAAAGAACGAAGCGAGAAGGCAGCCAACGCACACTTGAGCGTCTCGCACACCAGCGCATACAGCAGCTTCTTGTCCTGTGCCTCTGGCGCCTGCATGACAAGGCCCTTGATGGTGCCCTCCTGCTTGAGCGCCTTGTCGAGGATCCGGGCTGCGGTGTCGTACAACATTTTTTCGACCGGAATCGCCTGTGGGGAGCAAGCCGGCTGCAATGTTTTTCGGCCGTTTTGTCGCCTCAAGCCCATTGTCTGTGTCACGGCGATGGCATCAACCACAGCGACGTCGCTGGCTGCGCCGGCTGCACCCGCTGCCGCTCCTGCGGCCCACGACGCTGCGCACACGGGCCCCCGGCACAGATCCTACCAGCACCGCGGCCTGGCACACGCACGGGCACGGGCGCTGGACGACGACGCAGCAGCAGCAGCAACGGCAGCAACGGCGGCAACGGCGGTCGCAGCAACCACCGTGTGCGCTTCGCTGGTGATGCTCCGACACCGGCTGCGCAGACACCCGCATGCGCTCGACCGCTCCAGCCTGTTCTCGCTGCTGGTCCTCTGCCCGTCCAGACCGTCCACGACCACCACCACCGCACGCTCGTTTCTGTCGGGCACCGCAGGCTTTGCCAGCTGGGGCATGAATCCGCTTGGCCGATTCCGTCGGCGAGCGTCTGCGGGCCTGCCTCGATCTTGGGTTCGCACGCAGAGCTCGCTTGCCCACGGTCGCTCTGCGGGCTCTCCAGGCTCTGCGGGTAGGAGCAGTGGCGCATCCGGGCAAGGCGCTAGACAAGGCGCTGGGCCTGGACACGGCACTGGACACAGCCATACCGGCAGCAGCAGCAGCGGCAGATACGCCGGCTCGCATTCGCATTCGCATTCGCATTCGCAGTACCACAACCATCGACGGTCAGCCTTTGGCGCGGGCGGGTCGTCGTCGTCGTCGTTCAACGCTCGCAACCATGTGCCGACCCAGCGGGCCACCAGAGCGCTCGTCTTGGCATACCCGCTCGTAACGCTCGTGACCAGCGTGCACGTCTTCTTCTCGCTGAATACCCTGAAGCCCAACGTCCGATGGTCGTCAAGCACAGCAATGGCTGCCGCGGCAACAGACATGGCCATGGACGATCAGATGTCGTCGTCTGGATCTGCATCTGCATCTGCATCTGGACCAAAACCGCCACCGACAGCAGCAGCCTATTTATCTGCGTTTGCATCCAACGCCGCCGCCGTCTCGCGGATATCGCCATTTGCCCTCATCGCCTCGTTGCGGCAGTGTCTGCAGGATTTCTCGACCAAGGCGACACCGCAGCAGCTGCTCGACGTGTACGAGCCAATCTCGCAGCACAGCGCAGCAACGCAGTTTATGACATCGGGCGACTTTCTTGGTCTGCTCTCTGCGCTCCACGACGCTCAAGAGCGCGATCTGCGCAGCTCGCCCTCTGTATACCAGGCAATAGAGCAGCAGCAGCAGCAACCGCAGCAAACATACCTCTCATTGTGGTGCAGTCGCATCTTGGACGACATGGAGCGCGCTGGAATCGAGCCGACCTGCAGCCACCTGGACATGGCGCTTGCCGTGTCTGCATCAAGCGGAGATTTGGCCCAGGCACAGGCTCTTTCGGGCTCGCTGCAGATGCGCGGGCTTGTGCCATCTGAAAACGCCAGCAAAGCGCTCGATTCTCTGGCTGCTCGTTGCGCGCCAGTCCAGCCACAGCAAGAGCAAGAGCAGCAGGAACAGCAGCAGGAACAGCAGCTCGCACAGACAGATCCGGCCTTGTACTTGCGACAGTGCCTCGAGGATGGCGACGTAGCAGCAGCACATGCAGCCGCAACACAGCTCTTGGCGTTGGACAATGCACTGGATGTGTTCAAGAACGTCATCATGCCAGCTGCGGCCGCTGCCGATCGCCTGGTTGCACGCCGGTTTCTGCTCGGCTTGACGGTTCAGCAGCTCATCCGACTCCGCCTTGAGAAACAAGCAGCCGACCTGCGGCGTGTCAACAGCGGCCATCACATTGTGCTTGACAGTCTGCCCATCTGCGAGTCCGTGATGCTTGATCTCTTATCGACCCCGTCCTCTCGAGACGCCTCCAGCAAGGTGGACATTGTCGACACTCTCTATTCGCACTGGATCCCGCTTGTTCAAGAGTGGGTCGCGGCATCCCAGGAAGGACTCTTTGACTCGACTGTCGCCGCCCGAGCCACACAACTGTTCGAGGCCATCATGGAGATTGCCGATACCTCGCTGAGCCAGGTGCTGCTTAGCAATGCGGGGCTCATCAAAGACCTCGACGTCCGCAAGGCCATCTGCCGTGCCATCCTGCGTCACCATGCCCGCACCGGCAACCGCTGCAACATCGTCAAGGTGCTCGAAGCCATGTCGCCGGCCTGGTGCACCATCTGTAAATACACCGTCTCGGATCTCGTCAAGGGTCTCCAGGCGTCATCGTCACCGCACCTCATTGATGAGCTGCAGTCCATGTTCGAGGATGCGGGGATCGACAAGCTGACCCACGAACGCCACGTCCTCTTGCAAGCGTTGATCCACAATGGCGAGCGCGACGCGGCGATGCAGGTCTTCCGCCAGACGCTGAAAGGCAAGCGGCAGGACGATTCCGGACTGTACATGGTCATGGCCGATCTCTTTGTCAAGGACCGCGACATTGACGGCATGCAGCAGCTGGTCAAGACGGCTGCCGACCAGCGTGTCAAGCACTACTTTTCGCTCGTGCAGCGGCTG
This sequence comes from Entophlyctis helioformis, assembly GCA_025526915.1. Classification (NCBI taxonomy): domain Eukaryota; kingdom Fungi; phylum Chytridiomycota; class Chytridiomycetes; order Chytridiales; family Chytriomycetaceae; genus Entophlyctis; species Entophlyctis helioformis. The sequence goes on along the minus strand of JAHLKH010000075.1, from coordinate 29,494 downwards.
GTGGAGCTTGTGGCCGACACCGTGTCGCCCAACGCGGCGCTCGACACTCTGCACACGCTCATGGACTCGGGCGTAACACCCTACGAGCCGGTCATCTCGTTCCTCATTGACCGGTTCTGCAGGACGGGCAGGTTCCCAGAAGCGCGGCGGCTCTTTGAGTCGTTTGTGGTCGATCCGGCCAACGGCAACAGCCAGCCGCTCTCTGTCCGCACGCTCACCGTGTGTCTGCGGCTGTTCCGCTTCACGGGCAACCGGCACGGGCTCAAGTGGATGCTGCAGTATGTACACGAGCATGGCGGCGGCGTCGATGGTGGGCCGCCCCGCATTGTGCTCGACGCTCGGTTCTTTAAAGAGCTTGCCAAGTACTATCTGAGTCTGGGCAACTCGCGTGGGTGTGCGCGCGTATGGGCCGATGTGCAGCAAGGGCGGATCCAAGGCAATGCCAAGCTGCTGCGCGTGCTGCTGCTGTGGTCGCTGCGGTACTCGGCGGTGGATGTGGCGCTCGAGATTTGGGCCATGGGCGTGAGCAAGGGGTACGGCTGGGATCCGGCCATGATGGAGCGGCTGGTCGCGCTGTGTGATAGACGCTCGATGCACGATGCCGCGCGGCGTGTGATTGTGCACCAGAAGGAGATGGAGCGGCTGGGGCAACCGTCTGATGTGATGGACACTTAATTCTTGGCGGGCTGGACTGGGTTGGAAGACAATTATTGTACATAAATGTGTGTTTAGATGGGGGGCTCTTGATTGCTGTCTGGGCTAGTGCGGCGTGTGGGAAGTGGTGCGCGACCCAAACGCGCGAGACGGAGCGAGGAACATTCTGCCGCGCACGCCAGACCCCATTGGGCGTCCAGTTGCGGCAGCACGGCTGCCACGACCCGATGCACTCAACTGATCGGCCAGCACCACACTCGTCTGGCACAACTGCTCGCGCCGTCGCGTCTCCATCTCGCGCACCATCCTCCCACGCTTGACAGCGCTCTCGTGGTGCCGCACCAGCAACCTATCCACCACATTGAGCTTGTCCACATCTCCGCTCTCTGCCGAGCTCGCCACCGCACCGGCGATACCAGCACCGCCGGTGGCTGTGGCACCACCATGGACGGCACTGCCAACGCAAACTTTTTCGCACCGTCCTTGAATGCGCGATGCACCATACGCGCATGGTGTGCCACCAGTCCTTTGGCCAGCGTGCCCAGTTCCTGTGCGACCGCACCTAACCACACAGCGTGTTAGTCGTGTAACCAGTCGTGATGAACCGAGAACAGATGGAGTGGGCAAGAGCGTACGGTGATCTGTGACCTGTGCGAATGGTACTGGCGGATCCATGCCCCGAAGTTGGGGTCGGTTGGTGTCGAGGCATCCACTGACAGCGATCGCGGGCGGGCGAATGAGACGTGACGGATGTGTTTCGACTGCACAGACGGCATACTGGCTGATCTGTGCATCCTGCGCGGGTATGGATCGGGCTCGTCGTATGCTTCGCCTTGGACTGTGGGTATGGTGGCGATGAGTCTCAGTTTCTGGATCAGATTGAACACGACGAGTTTGGCGGGTTGTGAGCGCGTGTCTGGCGTGTCGTGATCGGCAACGAGGGGGACTGGGCGATGGACGGGTGCCGGCTCTGGGGTGTCTGGAGTCGATGGCCATGCTACTGCCACCTGCTCGCTCGTTGCCGGCGGCTGCTGCTGCTGCGTGACTGGCGCACGCGTGGCTGGTGGCTCGAGCCGCGTGGAAGCAGACGCGGCAGGAGCAGTTGGCAATGATGGTGGAGGCACAGCAGGCTGTTGGGCAAGTTTAGCAGCGCGACTTGGAGCGACAGCCGCGGGCGGCTTTGGCTTGACGGATCGCAGCATGGCTGGGCTCTCTTGCGCTGGTGGCTGTTCAGCTGGCGCACTCGTCGGCAGAGGCACTTGCTTCCTGCCAACTCTGTCCATCGGAGGCGCAGCGCTCGCCGCGGCTCCACTACTTGAACCACCTCCTTTGGCAGCCCGCAGATCATCAATCTCTTTGCGCAGCTGTGTGATCGTCGCTGTCTTTTCAGCCACCATTGTCTGCAGTCCATCAACCTGCCGTTTCGCTTCCGCCAGTCTCGACTGTTGCACTGGATACAGGGCATGCTCAGTCTCGATGGCATGGCTGTCCTGCAACAGGAAGCGAACCAGAACTCACACAGTATATCGGCATCAACCATGCTGCGTGACTTGTTGTGCGCGTCCTTGAGTTCGTGGTCGAGTTGCATGCATTGCGCCTTCCAGTGGTCAATCTCTGCCTCCAGGTCGCTCACTTTCTGTGTGTGCTCAGTATCCCTATGCGACACTTCAGCCTGTCCATTCGTCAGCCTCAAGGCTGGCATCACCCTTGCATCCATCCATCCATCCATCCATCCATCCATCCATCCCATGCGTGTGCTCACCTTGAGAGTCTGCAACTGCCGCCAGGCATCAATTTGCGACTTGTGGCTAGCAGCCGCTGCTTCGGCTGCTTCTTTTGCCTGCAAGCCGGCATCCTGATCATCTGCCGTATCCATGTTCGCATCTTCCTTGAGACGCTCCAGACCGAGCTGTCCCTTGAGCCGCGAGATCACTTGCCGCAGTTTGGTGTTTTTGTCGCGCTCGAGTTGCACCAGCCGATGCAGAGCCTCGCGTTCAGGTGCCGAGATCTGTCGATCCGATCCATCCATCCATCCATCCATCCATCCATCCATCCATCCATCCATCCATCCATCCATCCATCCATCCATCCATCCATCCATCCATCCATCCATCCATCCATCCATCCGTCCATGTTTCGGCATTTGTCAGCCATCACAAGTGCAGGACGCCAGCTGTTGCAGCACGCAAACCTGTAGCGTACTTTGCGCAGCTGGCTTTGCAAGAGTCCGGGAATGTTATGGTTACCAGAAGGCGACAGTCCTGCTACGCTTGGTGTTTGCGTCTGACGTTTGAGCGGCAGACCACTCGCTTTGCTGAGCTGGTCGCGCAGCATGAGCACTTCTCGCAAGTACACAGTGCGCTGGTCTTCAGTCTCCCGCATGACATGCTCAAGCAGATCCTCCAAGTACGCTGTCCAAGCATGCCGTGTCAGTCGTGTTCAGCTGAAATGCATCATGGCGAAACATACCAATCTGCGTGCACGCTCTCCGAAACTTGATGGCCTCGGTCTGCTTGGACATCCATCCGTCCGTCGATGCATCCGTGTGGTCAGCCACTGCTTCAGCAACGCACAACACACCGCCACGCACCTCGATTGCGTTCCGCAGCTCCGTCTCTGTCTGTCGGATGCGCAGTATCCCATTGATCCATCGCCCGTCCCACTCCACATCATCATCATCGTCGTCGTCATCGTCATGATCGTGGTACCCATCACCACCGCCTACGGCATCGCGGCCAACGCGAACAAGCCGTCCAGGCGACGCGATGCGCACATCGCCGGCCTTGACCAGCTTGAGCATGCGGTCCAGGTACGTTTTGAGGATCGCCCGGCAGCGGACCTTGAAGCGGCGCGTCTCGTCCATGTCGGCACGCGTCTCGGTGTCGACGCTGGCCATGACCGACCGGATCTGGTCGTCGGTGGGGACGATGCTGTCGAGAGGCAATGGCGACGAGTGCGAGGCGTGGACGAGGGCTTCGAGGTCGGTGTCGGTGAGGGAGAAGAGAGGGTCCTGGTCGGGAGGGTGGAACGACTGGGCGGTGCGTTGGCGGAGGCGATGGATGAGTTCGCGCTGCTGGTGTGCGATGGGCTGGCCATGGGATCCGTTGGCCGGTTGAACGGCGCCGTTGGAATGCGTGTCTGCAGTCGTGGACGTGTGCGGTATAGACGATACGCCGTGGTTGTTGGCGTGGTGCGGCTTTGCCGTTGGAGTCGATGATTGGTGGACTATCGACTGCAGCATTGCGGTGATGGCTGATGCTGCAGTGGCCTGCGGTTTGGTGTGGTCGTGGCCATGCGTCTGGTGGCCGCGTCGTTTGGCAATTGCTGGGACCGGCGCTCCATCGCAAATGTTCTTGGCGTGGTACTCCCACAGCGACTCGAGCTCCTTGTTGAGTGCGGTAAACAGGGCCGCAAGGAAGCTGCTCGACTTGGTGTCTGCCATGAACAGGCGTGGAAAGCCCAAGATAGAATTTTATTGTGCTTTTCTAGTGCATCGTGACGGCTTCCATGACTGTCGCGTCGGTCAGAATGACATCTGGGTCGACAAAAAAGGCCCATTTGGACAGATCGACCTTGGCAGGCTTGGCGGCCGAGGCGGCATCGACTGCAGCCGTCGATCCGGTGGCTTGAGCGGCTTGAGCTGCATACGCTTGCTCGACGCGCTTCATGAGCTCGGGATGCTTGCTCGCATCTCGGGTCACATTGCGGATAAAGATCTTGAGCACCTGTCCGCCCAATGCCTGATCAACCGCCGCATAGATATCAATGTCCTTTTCACCGCTGTCGCCCACGAGAATGAACTTGCGTTCGGGGAAGGCGTTCAGCAGGCCCATGACGAGCACGTTCTTGTACGACTTGACCTTGGCCGAGGACTCGAGGACGTTGCGCATGTTGACGGAGCCCTCGGGAAACGCAAACTGGCGAAGAAACTTGGCGACGGGCGGGTACAGCTGGAACGGCGCGGCGCTCACATAGTGGACGGGCACGCCCTTGACGGCGAGGAGGTTGTAGCAATCGGACATGCCAGGGATCTCCTTGGCGTCGTGCATGAACGCGATCTTGAATGCCGTCCGCGCACCAGCAAAGATGGACGAGTCCTTGATGGTGTCGTCAATGTCTGAGATGAGCGACACGCCAGGCTGGCCAATGAGGCCGGTGGTGATGAAGGCGTGCACATCTGTTTGTCCGAGTCGTCAGCATGCGCCTTGGCAGACAGGCAGACAGACAACATGCAAACAGACGCACCCGTCAGATGGCCAGGCGCAAAGGCAAGGACACGGACACGCAGCCACGGCACCGCAAGCGGGCTCTTTTGTGCAGGATCGGCCGGCGACGATGTGTCGGGCCCAACGACATGGTCCTTGATAAACCGATCGACATGTGCCTGTGGAACGCGAAGACTGCCGACGAAGCGGCCCGACTTGTCCGTGAGCACATCCGTCCACACGTACTTGTCGGTGTGCGTCTCGAGCGCGACGGCATCGAGCGCCGACACCTCGTCGGTCGTTGTCGGGGTGTTGTCGAGCTCGACAACGTTGGCCTCGTCGTCCGCGTGGTCCGTGGACACGTCGGCGCTCGAGTCAATCTGGTAATCGGGCAGTGCCTGCAGCGATCCATCCGTCGACGGCAGCTTGTAGATGCCCTCCTTGGGTGCCGCACCCGACTTGTCGTCCATGGACAGCCGGTCGATCGATGCCGTCGACTGCTGCAGCAGCTGGTCCTGGGGAAGCGGCGGTTCTGGTGGCGGCGCCATACCAACAACAGCAATCCGCACGGAAACTTTGCGCAGCGACTCGGCGAAGAAGCCCTGCGACCGCTCCTGGTAGAGCGACGTTGCGGATGCGTTGCTGACACTGCTGGGCGAGAGCAGGCCCTGGCTCAGGCCCATCAGGAAGCGGCGACGCTTGCTGTTTTCCCTGGTGCGGAACAGCCATCCCTGTGCAGGTGCACATGCGTGGATGTCAGTGCGTGCACACACGGGCATCTGACGGATGCGGCCAGCCGCACGCTGGTGTGCACCGCTGGGCATGCCGGCTGCTTACCGAGACGTTGACTTCCCAGTCGCCGCTGCCGTCGGGGACGAGGCGGCCGTAGGACGGGAACAGCATGATGCGGTCGACGCTGCCCTTGGTGCTGGCCGGCAGCGGCACGACCGGCTCGTGCGGCTTGGATGCGTCGATGCCTGTGGCCTGGGTGTCCATGGGGAATTGGCGGTCAACCGAACTGGAGCATGTGAAAAGTTTCATTGCCCTGTGCCAGAGACGGCATTGCACAGCATGCCCGGCTGGCTAGCCATCGTACTGGCCGCCGTCCAGCATGGCCGTCCAGTCAAACGGCTTCCACTTGGCCAGGAACTCCTTGAGCCGCACGCTGCTCTCCTGCGGGCTGGGCCGACGCGGCTTGCGCCACTTGTCGGGCGGCAGATCCATGACGCTCGCAATGACTTCGCGTCCGAACCACGTCCGCCACTCGGCCGCATCTTCAATGACGTGCCCAAAGCCCCGGTTGGGATCGAACCACACATGGAAATACGGCAGGTTCTTGACCATCGACCGCCGGAACCCACGATCGCCGGTGTTGATGACCTTTTTGTGTTGCGACCACTCCTCGTCGGCGCTGTTGAGCGCTTCCTGCCATTGGGAATGATTGGGGGGCAGCGCATGATGAGTGCCAGACTGCAGACAACCAGTGAGACTGCAGACGTACCCGAAAGTATGCCGGGGCGTCCTCGTGCAGATCCTTGGACACGGGTATGCACTCGATCACAGTGTGCTTGTGCCACTTGAAGTTGATGACCTGCTCCATAAACAGCACGCCCTGGTTGTTGGCGGCAGCCATCTGCATCAGACACTTTTGAAAGTTCTGCAATCCCACCACAATCAGCAGTCAGCACACGTGTCCCACCCATCCTCAACGGTGCAAGCATGGATGACAGACAACCCACCCGGATCTCGTCCCATGCGTCGTCCTCCAGCTCAAGCGTCGTCAGGACATGCTGCACAGGCACAATCAGACAGTGGCCGGGGACCATCGAAATGGTTTCAGGCATCGCTAGATACGCCTTGATTCCAAGCGCCGCCACACTCGCACGCGGCGATTTGCCGTCATTGAAGCAGTACATGCACTTGTCCTGTGCCTCTTGGGTGCGTCTGTAATCTGCAGATGCGCCAACACGCAACAGTTTTAAGCAGACATCCCGTCATAGCATCACAGTCTGCAGAGAGCATGGACGCACCCGTGATCATGGCATTGCGCTTGCGATCGTCCGTCATTTCCTTCTTCTTGGCAAAGCGGTCTGCGCCATCGTCAATGTAGTCCAGATCGTCCCTGAATGCAGTATCCTTGGCGATACGGTGCGCCATATCTTCGTCAATGCTGGTGCCTCTGCCCAGCTTCTCCTGCAGCACCATGTCTGCAAGTGTCTCGGCGTCATCTGCACGCGAATAGCGAACTCGGTTGCCCTCCTTGTCATGCGTGTCCGTTTCAAAGGGACGCTTTCTTTGACTGCCCGATGGTTGCTGCTGGCCCTGATCCTGGCCAGCTTGCGCACTTGTGCTGCTGCGAACACCCAAGTCATACAGCCTGCCACGATCGTCCACGGTCGGAAGGACAACAACCTTCCCAAAGCCGATTGTGGATGCGAGTCAGACTGGATGCACACATGGAGCCACAGGGGACTGGTCACTCACATTGCTTTTCGGAGCAGCTGCAGACGATGAGCGGCCCTCTGCCCGTGCCTTTTCGCGAGCATACCTGTCTTCCAACTCTTTCAACGTGGGCAGTTTCATCAGACGCGCCTTGATGATCTGCGCGTTGAGTTTGTTGAGTTCATCCTTGGACATGGCCGGTCCTTGATCGGCGTCTGTCCCACTCGCACCAGACACTGAGCCAGCAAGCCCACGCGACGCGGGCTGCAAGGCGGATGGAATGACGGCCATGCGCTGAGTAGTGGACACGCTTGGTCTCTGGGTATCCTTGGCTAGCTGTTCCTGCCTCGGCGAGTCTTGCGCGCCAGGCATGCGGAAGCCAGACGACGATGACGGACGAATCGACGAGCGATGCGAGCCGAGGCTGTCCTTGGGGTTGAGTCCTTTGGCCTTGTCCAGAAACGCGCGTTCATCGAGCGCCTCCTGAAACGACTCGAGGCTGCCGTACCGCTCCAAGGCAACATCGTCGACCTTGAGGCCGTCCTCCTTGGCAATGTCAAACACGCGCTTGAGCTTCATCATGCGCCAGTTGGCACCCTTGTCGCCAAACTCAAACTTGCGCTTTGGAGCCTCATCCTGCTGCTGCTGCTGCTGCTGCTGCTGCGGTTGCACTGGCTGGTGATCGGCATTGGACTGGTGGACATACGACGTGTTGAGCTCGCGTTCGCGACGGATGGCGAGTCGGCGTGCCTCGTCGGCCTCGCGCTCGAGCTCCTTCTGCGACTTGCGCACAGCAGCAGGCGCTGAGAAGCCAAACACATCGCCGACACCGTCCTGTGTCATCCATCCATCTCGGACAATGGCAGCTGGCTGAGCAGGAGCAGCTGGCTGCACTGGCGGCAGATCGGCACCAATGGCAGATGCTGGCGCAGACGGAGCGTCGTCGTGGTCTCTGTCGCTGCGACTCCGCTTGGAGCTCTTTCTGTCCCTTCGAGCTCTTGGAACTCTTGGAGCTCTTGGAACTCTTGGAGCTCTTGGAGCTCTTGTGCTTGCGCTTCTTGTCGTCCTTTCTGTGCTTGCGGTCCTTGGACGTCTTGGCTCGGCTGCTGCTGCTGCTGCTGCTCTTGCGCCTGTCGCTGTTGCTGCGTCTGTTGGCCGCGTCGCTGTCTGAGCCCGAGCCCGAACGAGAGCGAGAGCCTGTGTCCGAGCCAGAGCTGCTGCTGTGGTCGTGGTCGTTGCTGTTGCTGTCCATGGGTCGATCCAGCCGTTGCTGCGTTTGCCGGCAACCTCGCAATCGTCCCCAGATCGGCAGACAGCGGCCATGTCCCGGCCACAGCCTCGCCCCGCATACGGCTCGCAGGTGCCCTACGCGCAGCTGGTCCAGCAGCAGCAGCAGCAACAGCAACAGCAGCAGCAACAGCAGGGAGTCCCCCCACAGCCGCCGCCGCGCCACTCGTACATGCCGCCTGCCACCACGCAGCCCGGCGCATACCAGCCGGTGCATCCGCCATATCAGCAGCAGCAGCCACCACCACCGGGCTCCTACCAGAGCTACCAGCAGCCGCCCGTCACCACGCAGCCCGGCAGCCAGCCCTACTACGCCGGCTCCAATGCCGGCTACGGCCAGCCTGGTGCTGCGCGGCCGTCCTATGGTATCTCCTGCCTTGCTTGCCTTGGCTGTCTTGCCTGTCTTGCCTTGGCTGCCGCTCCTGTGTTGCACACATGATGCCGACCACTGACTGACGCCGTGCCGGCCATTGGCTCTCTCGGCAAACAGGCGGTGCACAGCCCCAGTACCAGCAGCCCCAGTACCAGCAGCAGCAGCAGCACCTGCAGCAGCCGTACGGCATGAGCGCACATCCAGCCGTTCCACCGCGCCAGAACCTGCACCGGCCCGGCTCGCCTTCTGCGTCCGTCTACAGCGCCAGTGGCTACGAAACCATGTCGTCGGCATCAACGTCCCGCCCCGTCCCGCCCGTCTCTCCTGCCGCCATGATGGCTGCTGCTCAGGGCCAGGGCCAGGGCCAGAGCCAGGCCATGGGTGCGCAGCGAGGCAGCGAGCTGGAGAGCATGCTTGCCAAAGAGCGCGAGGACAAGCGTCGGCTGGACGAGGCGCTGACCGCTCGCATCATGGACATCTCCAGGCTCGAAGACGAGCTGCGCAAGGAGCGCGACGAGAAGCGCGTCCTCAACGCCCGCCTGGAGAGTCTGGCCAACTCGGAGAGCCGCATTCGTGACCTTGAGGCGAATCTGTCCAACATGAGCCTCAACGGCGGCTCGTACGCCAACGTGTCTGCTGCTTCTTCTGCCGCCTCTGCAGCCGAGATCACGCAGCTGCAAAAGCGCATCGCAGAACTTGAAGCGCTCCTGTCGTCGTCGTCTTCGTCGTCATCAACTTCCGGCAACACACTTGAACTGCAGTCGTTGCTCGACGCTGAGCGCCGCGAGTCAGAGAGGCTGCGCAACGAGCTGCTGATTGCCAGGCGCGCCACAGACGACATGCTGAGCGAGCGGGGCAAAGCCACGGCCGATCTGCAGTCCAAGCTGGCGGTCATGGAGGCCGAGCTCTCGCGCGCCACGGCGACAACGTCCGAGAGCAGAACCAAGAACGCGCAGCTCGAGGCGTTCCTCCGGGCCAAGGACGCCGAAGTCGAGGCGCTCAACCACAAAGCCACCCTGTTGGCCGAAAAGGACGGCATCATTGCCGCGCTCAACCAGCGTCTCCAAGAACAGACGCGCATGGCCGCTGCCGACATGGCCACGCTCAACCAGCGGCTGATCCAGGAGTCGCAGGCCAAAGACGCCCTTGTCGTCCGGCTCACCAGCTCCCGCCCGACCCGTACGCCGGCTGGACACGCAACATGGTCGACACGTCTGTACGCCCCCCGCCGCTGCCGCCAGCCACGCCGCGCAACGTCGACCCCGCCATGTGGGCCCTCTTCTACAAGTTTGATCCCTACCACACCAAGAAACTCGACGCGGGCCAGCTGTCCAAGCTCCTCGAGACAGGCCCCTGGCCGCCGCTCTCGACGCGCTCCGTCGTGCTCCTCATCCGCACCTACGACCGCAACGGCGATTTCGTCGATTTCGATTTCCTCGTGCAGATCTGGCCCGCGCTGCACAAGTGGAAGACCGAGTTCCAGAAACACTCCACCACGGGCGCCAAGGACACCTTTGTGTTTGGCTACGTGCCCGTCAAGAGCCTCCGTGCCGCGCTCAAGGATATCGACATCACCGTGCCGTCCAAGACGATTGAGCTCGTGTGTCGGAGAGCCAAGTACCCCAACGAGCTGGTCGGCTGGGACGAGTTTGTCACCCTGGCGGCGAGGTTCCGTGCGCAGCTCAACGAGTTTGAGCATATTGACACGGACCGCGACAAGGCGATCACGATCCTGTTTGACCAGTACATGGACGTGCTCAACCGCTGCTTAACGTGATCGTTCCGATCCACTCTGTCATGTACTGTCCCGTCCCGTCCCGTCCCCTCGGCCTCTGTCTCTCACTCCTCCACGTCCCACAATATCCCTGTTGTCTCTAGTGACTATCCATACATTCAAGCATGTTTTTCATCTCGATGCTGTTTCATTGACAGAAGAGAATAGAGAGAAGCGGCAGCAGGGACGAGCACGAGTGCAGCCAACGCATGGCAAGCCAGCCAGCCGGCCAGATGGGTGTGTGTGTGAAAGTAGTGCAGGGTTGCAGGAGGAGGAGTAGAAGGGGTGATGGAATCCACGAACCCCATGCCAGGCGAGGATCAGATGCGAGCAGGCGTCCACGTGTATCCTTGGTTGCGCTCGTAGCCGTGCTTCTCGACAAAGTCATTGAGCGACGCTGGGCCGCGTGTGCCAAACGTGTACGGCTCTGGCTTGATCTTCTCGCCCTCGATGCGGTGCAGCAGCGGCGTAAAGATCTTCCAGGCAGCGTCCAGCTCGTCGTCGCGCACAAAGTTGGACTTGTCGCCCTTGAGCGCATCGAGAATGAGCGACTCGTACGCGTCGGGGATCTTGACGTCACTGTAGCGCTTGTGGTACGACAGGTCGAGCTCCGAAATGGTGGCCGAGTTGGACAGACCCGGCTGCTTGTTCATAAACTTCATGTACACGGCCTCTTGTGGTTGCACGCGGATGACGAGCTCGTTGCGCGTGAGGTCCTTGTAGATGTTGCCTGCAACGTCCTGGAACTGGATGCGGACCTCGGTCTTTTGCTCGTTGAGTGCCTTGCCACACTTGAGGATGAAGGGAACGCCGTCCCAGCGCTCGCTGTTGATGTGGAACACGGCAGCGGCAAACGTGGGCGTGACCGAGCCCTTGGGCACAGTCGGGTCGTCGAGGTATCCAGGCTCCTTGCCGTCTGCACTGGCCGTGTACTGGCCCAGCAGCGTGTCCTCGAGCTTGAGGGGAGAAATGGCGCGCAGCACCTTGACCTTTTCGTTGCGGACATCCTCGGCATCGAGCGTCACGGGCTTCTCCATGGCGACAATGGTCAGGATCTGGAGCAGATGGTTCTGCATGATCTGTGAACGAGAACAATACAGGCAGCCGTCGAGTCAGTCGCCCAGAAAAGGAGCGATGGATGCATGGATGGTTGCATGAACGCTTGCATGGCCTATCCGAGACTCACATCACGAATGATGCCAAACTCGTCAAAGTAGCCGCCACGGCCCTCTGTTCCAATAGGCTCCTTGAAGGTGATCTGGACATTGTGGATGTAGAAGCGGTTCCAGACTGCGCCAAAGAAAACGTTTGCGAATCTGCCGGACATTCAGATCGGGTCAGCGGCAATGCGGCGCATGACGCAAGATAGCAGCCAGTGGACAAACACAGGATAGACTCACCTGAGCACCATCAGGTTCTTGACCATTTCCTTTCCAAGGTAGTGGTCAATGCGGTAGATCTGTCAAGTCGTGAATGGGATTAGCCACAGCATCGGATCCGTGCTGATTGATTTGTAATCGTCTGCGATACCTCGTCCTCGTGCCAGTTGGCAGCAATCAAGCGGCCGAGCTCGTGCGACGAGGCCGTGTCCTTGCCAAACGGCTTCTCGACAATGATTCTGTTGGAGCCGGTTGTGGTGTAGACGTGATCCTTGAGACCCTTGGACGCCTGGGCAAAGACAGACGGCGGCAGGGCCATGTAGAAGATGCGGTGGCGCTCGCCCTTGACAGCGCCCTCGACGCTCTGGACAAAGGCAGCCAGCTTCTGGTACGACTCTGCCTGATCGTACTGGCCGGACACGTATGTGCAGCGGTCAAGGAACAGCGGAAGGAGTTCCTTCTCCTTCTCGTTGTGGAACTTGATGCGCGACGTGATGCGGCGCTTGAACTCTTCGAGCTCCAAGTGCGAGCGAGCATAGCCGACGACCTGGAAGCTGGGCGGCAGGAAGTTGTTGCGGTAGAGACCAAAAAGCGCAGGGTAGGTCTTTTTGAAAGCAAGGTCGCCTGTGTGGCAAGAGGGCAGGCGGGGGACGGTTGTGGACGGGGTGGTGGCATTAGTCAGCGGACGAAGCAAGGCGTGGCGGCAGAATGGAAACCACCACCACCACCACCACCACCACGGCAGATTGAGCACGATGGCAATGTTGATGGCGATGGGGAACAGATATCGCGACGGAGGGAAGAAGACGGCTTACCCGAGGCACCGAGGACTGCGAGGGAGAGAGGGCCGTGTTATGGCAGCATGTGCATGTGTCGAGAGGTGCAGAGGCGCATGAGTTGGCAGAGCGAGGCGAACGTTGCAAGCCACCGTTGAAGCAACGTGTGCAAGGGTTGGGCGGCAGACGAGACGAGGCGGAACGAGAGGAAGCGGACGAGCGTCAGCCGAGCACGGTTCAAGGCTGCGCAGCCGCCACAGAGACGGCAGGACGGCAGGCGTGGCATGTGTGGCAAGGCATGTGTGGCAAGGCATGCAGGCAAGGCATGGCAGCGCACGCAGGCGTGGCACGCACCGACAATGCAGCAGCTGTCGTCGGGGCTGGCGGACGTGGGCGACGGGACCATTTCAAAGACAAAGTCTGGCGGGAAGATCTCGGTCAGTCGGCTGGTCACGGTCACGGTCACGGACACGACAAGCACGGGCAAGCACAGGCGGGCACGGGCGGCAAAACAGCGAGCGGGCAAGCTTCGGCCGGAAGGCAGCGTGCGGATGAGACATTGGCATGCGATGCGTATACATGCACGGGCATGCACTGGCATGCACGGATGTGCAGGGGATGCAAGGTCCATGCCACACGCCATGCTGCATCCCATGCCTGTCCAGCAAGGGGCTGCGTCTGTCTCACGGGCTGCTGTCTGTCTCACGGCCTGCTGCTGGACAGGGCAGATCGGCACAGCGAGCGACAATGCACGGCGCGAGGGCCAATGCACGATGAGCGCCAGACTCACAGCGGATGAGCTGCTTGAGCGACGATGTGACGGAGCGGAGAGCGGTGCGGATGGCCTGGCGTTGGCGTTGGCGCGGGCTGAGGGCGGCAGAGGGCGACGAGGGCGGGTGCGCAGCAGCAGTGGCAGGCGTGGCAGGCGTGGCAGCAGAGGCAGGCGTGGGCGTGGGCGTGGACAACGGCTTTGGCTTTGACGCAGCGCCGAACGCAGGCATTGACTCGGGCGGAGAAGTGCGCGCGTGCGGCCGCCTCTGGATCTACGCGATGGGATGGATGGCGGTCGCGCTGTCGAGCAGCCGTGCCGCCGTGGCGTGCAGCCGCGTGGGACAGCGACACGCACAGGGGCAGCTGCTAGGGTCGCATGAGACACTGTGAGACACTGTGAGACACTGTGAGACACTGTGAGACAGCACAGCCACTCTGTGCAATGCACTGGCTATGCACTGATCATGCTCTGATCATGTGTTGGCCTTGCATTGCTGCTGTGCCCTTGCAGCCCAAGTGTCTCGCCCGTCTCGTCTCGCTCGTCTCGCCCGTCCTTCATCTGCGCTGCACACACTCGCAGCCGTGAGACAGCCCAGGCCGCATCCCGCCGTGCAGCACCGCAGACAAGCCACACGCAGCATGCCGTCCACTGCGGCGTCCAAGCAGGCAGGCACCGCCGTGCACAGTCGACGCCTGCACAACCAGCAGCCGGCCATGCTGCACGATGCCCAGGGCATGGCCCATGCAGGAGGAGGCTCTCGCACTAGCCCATGGCGCTGGTGCGCCACTGCATTGCTGCCAGCGCCATGCAGCCACAAGACAGGTGCGTGCGTCTGCGTGCGGCCAGCCAGATGCATGTCTCACGCGTTTGTCTCTCACTTCACGCGTGTCTCACGCGTCGTTGCACCTGTCTGCGTCCGTCTGCCTTGCAGATGGACTGCCACCACTCGCCCGTTGTTCGTCAAGGCACTCGCCAAGACTGCTGCCGCGTCAAGCACCGCTGCTCCACCGTCCGCTTCGGCCACAACCAGCACCGGCCGTGCCAGAAACGCGCTGTCTCACGCACCGTCCGCCATGTCCCCAGCTGCTGCCCGCGAGGTCATCGATGCTGTGCAAGCCCTGTACACGAGCCACGAAGTCACTAGCCCAGACTCTGCCGCGTTTGCATGCCTGGACGCCATCGGCCTTGTGCTGGCCCCGCTCGCTGCCCAGCTGTCCACTGGCCTACCCGAGCGGCATCCCGCAAGCCTGCTGCCACTGGTCGTGTCCAGTGTCTCGTGGCTGGTGCAGCGCGTGCAAGACCAGTCCATCGCGGCATCCAAGGAAATGGCGGCTGATGCTCTGGCCCCGCACCTGTTTGGCATGGCAGCGAGCCTCGTCGCTGCTGCTGGCTTGTTTGCCTCGAGTGCCGCCGGCACGCACGACAACCGCCCCGCAGGCATCACGCCGGCTCTGCGCGGCATCCTCACTGTCCTCAATGCTCTCCTGGGCAAGTGCCCGGCCAACAAGAAGCGCTTTGCCACGCGTCCCGGCCTTGCGCAGACGGCCGCACTCGCCAAAATGATGCAGTCCATGCCCGACGTGCAGTGCCAGCTGAGCGTGCTCGAGTTCATCTACCGCCTGTTTCCGCGCCAGCAGTCGCCTGCCCGATCGGCGTTTCTTGTGTCGCTTGGTCTGGATGGCAGCGACCAAGACCTTCTCGCTCTTGACTCGACAACCTTTCTGGCGCGCTCGAGACGGTTCCTGCTTGTGACTCTCAACGCCAACAACGACGGGCTGGATCGCGTCCCAACGTCCTTTGCGCTGCAGCATGCCAAATGCCTCGTACGCAATGGCGGAATGATCTGGGAGTATCACGATCATTCAGACGATGACTACCCCGCCAGTATGGACGATCAGAGCGTTGTGCTGTGGACTGACATTGGCTTCGAGTCCGTCAGCATCGCGGTCTTGTCGGTGGATGACGGGACCGAGATGGACTACATTGATCTGCCCTTTGCCCACATGGACGGCTACTCGTTTGATGGCGGTGAGCGTTCCATGCGATCGTTGGCAGCGCCACAATGCGGACCGATAATGCTGACTCACACGTCCTGTCTGCGATGAATGCGTATCTGCAAGATGTGAGCGTGTCGCTGCACATGAACGGCATGCCACGCTCGGTCAAGGCCTCTGTTTCGCCGCAACGTAGCGAGGCACTTTCAGCCGCGGACGCTGTGATTGTGAATCTGGCTCTGGACCACCTTGTCCACCTTGTGAGCGTGCTTGAGCATCGTGGCGTGCAGCGAAAGCCGACCAAGACGTCCGTCACGACAATGTCGCTTGCCATACACCTGCCGCAGTCGCAGCACGACCCAGATCAGGACCAAGAGCACGATGTGTCGCGACACACACCGAGCGATGTCGCCACAGTTGTCAACTCGCCACCTGCTGCGGAGCCCGAGCCCGAGCCTGAGTCGACTGCCGTTGTGCCTGTTGCTGATTCTGAACCGCCGGTTGTTGTGGCATTTGCTGAGCCAGACGTGCCTGTGTGTCCACCGTCACCGCGTACGCCGGTCGCTGGTCATAAGCCAGACCTGCCAGAACCACCTGCACCACGGGCAGCAAAGACGCGCCAACCCAAGCAGACAGCCAAGCAGGCAGCCAGACAGTCAGCCAAGCCCAAAAGCAAGGTCGATCTGGAGCCCGAGCCCGAGCCAAAGCCAAAGCCAAAGCCAAAACCAAGGCCAAAGCAAGACCCTGTCGCCGTTGCTTCTGCTGTTGACAGTGAGTCAGATCAACTGAGACCACAGGCACAGCCGCCGAAGCGAGCGCACCAACTGCAGACGCGTCATCAGGTGGCCAGTGTGCCAGCCTCCAAGCCTCGTGCCAAGCCAAGTCAGCCAGCCCATCCGACCGAGCAGGCTATTGAAAGCAGCCGCGTTCCAGTCGCTCAAGGTGCCCCAGTGCCTCCAGCAGTTCCAGCAGTTCCTGTTGCGACATCGGCCATGGCAACGCAAACCAGCATGAAGCGACCGAGATCCGCCAGCCCGCCAGTGGAGACACACACACATGCAAGCATCACTGCGCCACATACCGCCGTGCCAGCCGCTCGCCCGACAGCCCTGCCCACCGGCCAGCCGACCAAACGCCAGCGGACGCATCCCTTGCCACCTGCACCTGCACACGCACACGCACCGACAGCACAAGCGACGTCGACGCCAGAGACACCCGGGACACACGGCACGCCAGAGAGACGCGACACGCGCGACACAGTCACAGACCTGCTGGCACAGATCTGTGGCGTGTACAAGGACTATCTGGTCAAGACGTTGACGCGGGTGGGCGAGCGGCTGCACGAGGCGGGACAGGGCAACGAGGCGACCATGAGCGTCGTGCAAAAGGCTGTTCAGGCGCGGATTGAAAAGACGCACGCGTTCGGGTCGCGCATCCGCGCGTTGCAGGACGCGTGTCGCGACTTGCACACGCCGCCGCCACTGCTGCCACCGATGCTGCCACCAAGCGTTGCGTCGACACCCGTCTGAGTCGGCCATGCCCAGCCCATCCCCGTGCCGCCATGTCCATACACTGTGCCCAGCAAACCGTGAAAAACAAAAAGCCAGTCCACAACATGATCGGGGCAAGAGAGGTGATATTGAAAGATAAGGAGAGAAGGAAAAGGAAAAAGGGAACCGAGCCGGAAGCTGGGGGAAAAAAGAGACACGCAAGCTGCGTGCAAACTTGTGCAGACAGGCCTGACAACTCGAGCGCGAGGGAGAAGCAGCAGCAGCAGCAACCGGGAGAGAATAGAGTGCGCGCGTGTGTATAAGAGAGTGATTCCTCCGTCGCGTTCTTTACGCGAGGGCGTTGGCGAGCTGGCTGTGATCCGCGGCAGGAGCGGCCTGAGGAAGATGGTGCCAGCAGACTGGTGTATGAGTTATAGGCAGGCGCAGAGCGTGTGAGCCTCGATGAAAGAGGGCCAAACGCTAGACAGGCAAGACAGGCAAAGACAGGCAAAAAGACACTCACAGAGTCGTTCATGTACGCGTCCATCTCGGCGTCCAGGTCGCCCGTCGTGACGGGAGTCTTGGCCGCACCGCCACGGCCGCCACGACGACCGCCGCGACGGCCACCGTCACGTCCACCGCGACGGTCGCCGCCCGCAGCACCCACTTGGCCGGGAGATCCGCGTGCCTTGCCGACCGTGCCCGTCGTGGTGCGGCGGGGCGTGGCAGAGACGGCAGGGGCGACGCGCAGAGCGGGGGCTTCCGGGTTGACGATCAACTCAATCTTCATGACGCGCTCGTCCAGCGTGCGGCCATTGTACTCGGCGTACGCACGCGCGGCATCGCCCTGCTTGGAGAAGATGACGGTGGCAACGCCCTTGGACTTGCCCTCGGAGTTGTAGTTGAGCTGGGCAGAGCGGAGCGGGCCTGTAGAGATGAGATGCGAGGCAGACAGGGACCAGGGGGGGCATCGCAAGCAACAGCAGCAGCGTGGCAGACAAGAAGCACCGTGTCAGGAATGCATGCAATCAAAGGGGGGCTGGCATGCACGCGAGAGTGAGGGAGGGAGGGAGAGTGGGAGAGAAGGGGATAGAGGTGGATGCGTCTGCAAAGCTGGTCGTGAAGGGCGGCGCGGCACGAGTCTCCGGGGAACAACGACGACAAAGGCAGGCGGTCAAGCCCATCTCCGCACGCGAGCATCATCCTCATGATGGTGGTGGCATCCACTCTGGCATGCAGCTCTTCAGTGACGCCCAACGCGACAGAGAACAGAGCGTGCGATGCAAGTGGATGCGCCAACGCGTTCAGCAGCCGCGCTCGCAGCGGGAGTGCTGGAGCGACGGCGCGAGCAACGAAGGCGCTGGGCAACTGCTGCAACTGCTGAGGCTGCTGCTGGAGGTGCTGGCCGAGACAGACGGACGGAGGTGGTCGGTGCGGCTGGCAGGCCCGCCACAGCCGCACCGCACCGGGGGTTGCTCAGAAGGCGCAACGCAACCACCACGTCACCGTGACAGGGTCGACGGGCGGTGCAGTTGGACACCCACACAGGCGGCACGAGGCTGTCGAGGCAGACGCCTCAAGACAGACGCCGAGTGTGTGCAGAGCCAAAGAGCGCAAGCCCCGTATCCAAAGCGCAATGTCCGTCCGTCCGTCTGTCGCTGCTATGGCTGCTTCCATCCAACCAAGCCAAGCCAAGCCAAGCCATGCCATGCCATGCCATGCCAAGCGGTCCAAGCGGGAGCAGCCGCAGGAGCAGGAGCAGCAGAGCCAAAGCCCAGGTGCCGCTAGCGAGAGGCTAGACGGCAGGGGGACGAGTCTAGACAGAGCTAGAGAGCGGCACATCGACCGGCTGCCAGACGAGGCCAGCCGGGACGGCGCAAGAGAGACGGGGGAGAGTGCCCCCAGCGGCGAGGTCCCACGACCAGGGCCGACGCCTGCGCCAGAGAGAGACGCAGAGAGACGCAGAGAGAGACACAGACCGCACTAGCGAGAGCGAGAGCCACGGCGAGAGCGAGAGCGCCGAAGCCAGGCGACGCAGGGCCGAGCGAGGGAGCGCAGCACAGCAGAGGGAGGCATGGACATGGGTGGTGGTGGTTGCAGTGGTGGTTGCAGTGGTGGTTGCAGTGGCGGTGGTTACGTTACGGACCGATGCGGGAGAAGAGCGCCTTGACGTCATGCTCGGTGACGGTGAAGGCGAGGTTGGAGACGACGAGCTTGTCGGCCGAGGCGGCGACGGCCGACGACGCCGAGCCACCGGCCGTGGTGAGCGGGGCGGCCGCGCGGGCCTGGCGACCGGCGGGCGTGGTGAGCGGGGCGTTGGAGCGCGCGGTGCGCTGCGAGCCGTTGCCGTTGGCGGCGTTGGCGGCGTTGGAGGCAGCGCCGCCACGAGGGGCACGGCGGCCACGGGCCTGGCGCTTGGCCTTGATCTGCAGGGCGGCGGCGGCGGTCGGTGAGGCAGGCGGTGAGGCAGGCGGTGTGGACAGGCAGAGCGTCAGTAAGCAGGCGGCCAGGGGCACGCAGGCAAGCTGGCAAGCAGCAGGCAGCAGGCAGCGTGGGTTGCAGTTCCCACCGAGCCAAGCCGGCCGCTCAAGCCAGGGCAGGGCAGGGCAGCAGGCGCAGACAAGCAGCAGACCCAGCAGCACAGCGAAGGCAACGCACCACCGAGTCGAGGTCGATCTGCATGGGGTCGGACATGGCTGGATGGTGGGTAGTGGGTAGTGGTTGGTTGTGGTGGGCTGGTTGTTGTTGTTGTTGGATGATGGCAAGAAAGGAACGGTGCGAACGCAGGCGCGGGCCTTTTATTGCGCGTCACGAGCGTCACGAGCGTCACGGGCGTCACACAATGACCTGCGCCGCGTACAGCAGCGACCGCACGCGGTAGTAGTCGCGCGTGAGCGGGCCCTCGAGCGTTGCCGATCCCATGCCTGCCCTGCCGCCCTGCCCCTGCCCCTGCACCTGCCCCAGCGCCCGACCCCGTGCCCAGCCGGCTCGCCGCCCTGCGGATCACCACGCTCTCATTGACCACCAGCACACCGCCCGGCGCAAACCGCGTGCTGAACCCGTGCCCCTGCAGCAGCTGCCGCACCTCGGTCAGCTTGAGCTCGCCCACCACTGCCGGCCGCCGCGCGCGCCGTCGCTCCAGGGGCAGCACGTCCAGCAGTGCTCGCGTGGCGCCCGTTGATGACGCCTGTGTCTTGATCACCCCTGACACGTACCCCAGCTGGTAGTCATTGAGCTGCCCGGCGTGTCCGCCCGATCGTTAGTCGTGTGCGGCATTCGGGCATCCCCACTGATCCACTCATGAATACGCAGCGTGCGGCATACCTTGGCCATCTGAAGCGCATTCACTAGCGGGTCGGTCAGCACCACCTGGTACAGGTTGCGTGCCGACGACACGTTGATGCAGTCGTTGACGCCAGGGCAGAACACGTCGCCCTCAGCCGTGACGCTCGTCTTGATACAATGCTCGGCAAACTCTTGGCACGCCTTGGCAACGCCATGCACCAGAAGCTGGTCAAGACACGCCCCCCAACACACACACACTGGCGTCAGTCCAGGCACGGCATGGTGCACACCACACCGCGATGCAACACATCGGCATGTGGCTTACCAGCTTACGTGGCGCGACTTGCGCCACAATGTTCTTCATCGACCGTCCGTCGGATCGCCCCTCAAAGTCAATGTACTGGAACCCACACCGCAGCACAAGCGTCGCGTCCTCCTCAATGTACTTGGACGGCTCGTCGTCCTTGGCTGCTGCCTCAGCAGCAGCAGCCGCAGCAGCCGCCGAAGCGAGAGCCGCAGCCTTGGCCGCATCGTCCTCTGCCTTGACGCTCGCCAGTGCCTGCATCGGCTGCTCCCCGCAACACAACACCGCATCCACGTCAGCCGTCTGTCATGTCTGTCGCCAGAGTCATGGCCACCACCAGACCGCAGATCCCCAAAATCCTCAAGTCATGCCGCAACCGCCACGTACAGCCATGTCGTCGGGCACATGCTGCGCCTCAAGCTTGGAAAAGACTGCCGCGTCCACAACCTCGCCATAGTCGTCCACACGGTACCGTGCTTCGTACACTGGATACATGCGGTGTGCCTGCGACTGCTTAAAGAACCCGCTGGACCGGCCCGCGTCCTTGACGTACACGTCGTACGGCATGTGGATGTGTGCCGTCGGGTCATCATCATCCACATCGCTCATGTCGCTGTCTTGGTCGGCATCGGCGGCCCGTTGACGCTGCTGTGCCTCGAGCTCGGCGTCACGCTTGCGCTTCTCTTCCATGTACTCTTCCAGCTCGGCGCCTTCTAGCGGGACCCTGCGTTTCAGCTGCCCCACGCCGCACATTCCCCCGCGCTGGTGTTAGTCGAGCGGCATGCGATTGGCGGATACAGGCGTGCCACGTACTCGGAATGCAATGTCGCGTTGCAGCTGGATGGGTGCACGCACGCCCTGGCCAGCAGCGCCAGCAGCGCCAGACGTGTCCGCAGCGAGAGCGACCCATTCGTCATAGAGCATGCGCGACCACGTGCCGGGCTGTGCACGGTCGGGCAGAATCACCATGTTGCGCGCATCGGATCCCCACGCGTTCAGCAGCTCGTGCGCGTGTCCCATCGTCATGCCGGGAAACGACGTCATCACCACCTTGGGACCCGCGAGGCTCTCGAGATCCTTGAGCGACTGCGCAATGCGCACGCTCTTGAACTCGAACGCATGTTCGCGGGCTCCCATCGCCTGCGAAATGACTTGGCCCATCCACTCGGTCATGCTCTTGGCCAGGTTGATTGTGTTCTGGGCCCGGTGCGTCAGGAACACCAGATGGGATCCCAGACGGCTGTATGACCAGTGCTGGTCCAGCATGTACAGCAGCTCCAGAACACGCGTGCTGCTGTCTGTTGGAATGAGCACGTTGCCCTGGTTCTTGAGAACACCCGTGATCGAGTCTGCATGGGGCGGGAGCCAGTTGGGCAGTCAGCCCGCCAGCCGTGCACGTGTGAGTGTGAGTGAGAGAAGGGGGACATGGCGCAGCAGAGCCCCACATGTCCAATAGCAGCCCACCGCACCTATCAAGGCCACGTCACGCTTCTGGCGAGGCAACGGGTCAGGCTCGAGGATGTTGAGGGCATCCGTGATGAGCAGCGACGGCCGTGAGAGCGTCGAGTCTGGCCTTCCGAGCACGGCGCCGTTCAAGTGCCTGTCGCAAGCCACGCTCAGATCACGGCAGCCAGACAGCCACGTTGAGAGCAGCCAGACGCGCATTGCTTACCGCTCCTTGCGGTGGTTGTAGTCGACCGCATACACAATCTCCTCCGAGTCCTTCTTGATCTTCCAGATGGTGCCTCCAAGGGTGTGGCCGCCGTTAAAGGCCGTGATGGTGATGCCCTGGCACTTGCCTGCCAGCGCGGAGCGTGAGCGTCAACGGCCACCAACATGCACACATATCCAAGCGAAAGAGAACGAGCGGCGATGCCCCCACCAGCGAGGCCGAGCGGCTGCGAGTAGCGCAGGTTGGTCACGGAGCGAAAGGCGGTCTCGACGTCGGCCAGCGAGAACAGGCCAAAGTCTTCCTGGTCCAGCCGGGCCTGCACCAGATCCTGCAGAAAGGTCAGGCCCATGTCGTGGACCGGCGTCGTGGCGTAGACGGGGCAGGCCAGGCCGAGGTGGACGGCGGCGTACGGCAGGGCGCCCATGTGGTCCATGTCGGCATGCGACAGCAGCACCGCATCCACCTGCCGAGCGACTCTGATGCAGCGCAGTCAGTCGACGTTGAACGTTGGTTGACATGCACGCAGCCATGCACGCTCGACGCACTTGGCCAGGGCCGCCAGCTGGCCCACGTCCAGCGACTCGCTCCAGCCGCAGTCCAGCAGCAGCTTGGCCTCGTCAATCTCGAGCAGGTAGCACAGCGGCGACTCGTCGTGTGCGCCGGACAGCGGCGTGAACTTGACAAACGACGTCATTCGGGCCGATGTGTAAGAGATCGCGTCGAACCCGCTGAGCGAGTCGTCGAGCCGAGGCCGACAAGCCGCGCCAACAACAACAAGACAATGAGAAGACAATGAGAAGACAACAAGACAAGGCGACGACCAACTATGCAACACGTTCATTCGGGCATTTTCATGGATGCAGAGAGTGAGGGCGGGCAGTGAGGGCAGTGCGGGCGGGAGAGGGCGTGGCATGCCAGGCTGGGCGAGAGGCAGTTGACCAGCAACTCAGTTGCCCTTCTTGTCCGCGTCGGCCTCGTCGTCGTCGGTCGTGGCCATCTGCACCTCGGGCAGCGGCTCCTCGTCGGGGAGGTCCTCATCGTCCGAGTCGTCAAAGTTCTGTGCATCGTGCCAGTGCCAGTGCCAGCGTCAGTGGATCAGGATCAGTGAATCAGAGAGAGGGATCGGGCGAGTGCACCGTGACTTACAGGCATGCCGTTGCCGCCCTGCTGGCCGAGCATCTTGAGCATCTCCTCGTTGAGACCGCCCATGCCGCCCATGCCACCCATGCCGCCCATACCAGGCATGCCGCCCATGCCGCCCATGCCGGCCAAGGCGCCCATGTCCATCTCGGGCTCCTCGGGCTCGGGATCGTCGAACGTGTCCTCGACAAACTTGGAAAAGTCCGTCTTGAGCCAGTTGAGCTTGGCGTTGGCCTTTGTGATGCGCGGCCAGAAGCGGGTGTTTGTGTCTGCCTTTTCGGCCACGAGGGCAATGGAGCGGTTGGTGATGGTCTCGTGCCACGACTAGGGGTGTGTGTGAGTGTGTGTGTGCATGTGCATGTGCATGTGTGTCAGTGGTTGTTGTGTATATGAGTGGGCAAGGCGGCAGATCAGCAGATCGGTGCCAGGATGCCCTGCCAGGCTGGTCTGCCAGGATGTTCTGCAAGCTTCCACGGCGGACTTGCTGATGTCGTCGCCGTGCAAGGCCACGCAGGCAGACGTAGGCAGATACAGACATAGACACACAGACATGGGCAGACTTGGGCAGACGCACCTCTGGCTTGACCTTGTCAAACAGCTCGAGGCTGAAGCCGTAGGCCTGGCTGTCGGCCGAGCCCTCAAAGGCCAGCGCATCGGCGGTCTTGGTGAGCTTGGGGGCCTTGACGTCGGGCAGGTTGACCGTGACAAACACAAACTTGCGGTCCTGGGCCCACAGCACCTGGGGGGCTCGCACGGCGGTAGTGCTGCTTGGCGTGTGTGTGCCAGTGTGCGTGTATGCCCGTGTGCGTGTATGTCAGTAAGGTGTGTGTCAGCCCCTCGCACGTCCAACAACGTCCAGCCACGTCCAGCCAGCAACAGCACGCACGACATCATTGATCTTCGATGGTTTGCAGGCAAAGTCGGCGCTGTGCACACGCACGGCCTTGAACGCTTTACAACAACAACAACAACAACAACAACAACAACAACAACAGACGCGCCATGGCCGCACCGCTGGGCAGCCCCGTCGCCGGCGCAGGCTTTGCCGCCGACCAGCTGCGGTCGTCGCTGGCCTGCATCGACGCCGCCTTCCACATCTCGCCGTCCGCCCCCGACTCGCAGGCCCTGTCGATCCTGTTCTCGCCCTCTCGCCCGCGCGCTGCTGCTTCAGCTTCTACAACTACAACGACGACGGCTCCTTCTGCTTCGAGCGAGCGCCAGGCACAGGTGCAGTCGCTCTGGGATGCCATCCACTCGCCCGTCTTTGCCAGTCTGGCCCTGCCGCCTGCCCAGCGCCGCTCGCTCGCCGTCACGCCCGGCATCGCCCGGCTTCTGCGGCTGCTGGCCAGCGCATCGCCCGTCCAGCTCAACCGCAGCCGCTCGTCCACCGCTTCCGCCTCGCACGGCACAGCGCCTTCCTCCGCAACCACAACCACAACACCAACCGCCTCGAAGCTCTCCAAGGCTGCGTCCAAGAAACACCGCAGAAAGTCGGCTGCCCGGCTGAGCGCCGCAGAGCATCAGGCTGCCGGCGACGATCGGCTGGCGGCCACCCTCGACACCGGCTTCATGAGCAGCAGCAGCAGTTCCAGCAGTGGCACCGACACGCCCAGCGGATCCAGTGCCGCCCACCACGCGGCGGCCACGCAGGCCGTCGACCACGAACTCGCCCACCTGGTGCTCCTGGCCAAGTCGCTGGCCGCCATTCGCGCTCTCGCGATCCAGGAGCTGCTCGACGACGTGCCCCCGCTGGCGCGCGAGATCGCCTACTGGGAGCGCGTCCAGGCGTCGCGTCCGTCGTCGCTCCTGTACTTGATCCAGACCCTCCCCGTGCGGCTTGCACGCGGCGTCTGGGCGGTCCTGGCGGCTCTCTTTGGATGGACCGGCCTGGTTCCCCGCCTCGCCCCGTCGCGGTCCGCCAGCAGCGAGGCGCTCGACGGCGCTGGCGTTTCGGTCAGCCAGCAGCAGATGCACCATCAGGGATCGCTGGCTCACCTTGGACTGGGACTGGCGCTTCGGCTGCGTCCAAGGTCGTGGCTCGACGTGATGCGCGCGGAAATGGCCTGCAAGCGCGAACGCCTTGTGCAGGCTCGGCTGTGGCAGGCACAGTGTCTGGGTCTGCTTGCGCGCAGCAATGCAGAGTCGGTCTTTCAGCCCGTGCAGGCGCTCCGTGACAATGCACCGAATGCCTCGGCCGCCGCACCCGCTTCGGCAGCTACGCTCGATCCCATCTCTCCTCTTGCTGTTGCTGCTGCACACCGATCGGCTCAGTCGACTCCGTCGCAGGGATCGCAGGCCGCTGCGTTGGGTGGATCGGGGCTGGCCAACATCAAGGAAGCATCTCGCAAACTGGCGCGTCTGTTCAAGCCCAAGCCGCGTCAAACTGCTGCTGCTGCTGCCAAACACGGACACTCGTCGGCCAACGTCCATGACTCGGCCGGCATGCAGTCGTCTGCACTTGGGGTTAGCGATGGCGGCAGCAGCAGCAGTGCATCGAGTGCTCTTGTCAGCGAAGTGCGTGATCTGCTGCGGTCGCATGTGGCTGCAGAGATTGCCTCGATCGGCGCTGTCGTGGCGTCGCTCTCTGGCCTTGCACGCGATCTTCCCACTGCCGAGGAGGGCCAGCTGCTTGCGATTGGTGAGCCACGCTGCCAGTTGCATTGCAAGTCGCTCTTGGGCATATGCTGACGGACTGACGGACTGACTGACTGCCACGCGTGCACATCATGCAGAGCCGCAGACCGTGTCGCATGCCCTGCCTGTTGGAGCGCTGTACGTCAAGGTCAATGATCTGGCCCACTCGCTCGAGACCGTCAGCCGCCAGTCGCAGACAGTCGTGTCGCTCTACGGCCGGCCATCGCTCCTCCTCCGTGCCTGGTTCCCAACCCTCGTGACCATGGCCTCTATCAGTATCGCGGCGCGCTACTCGTCCGTCAGCCAAGCCACGGCACTCCTCCAGTCCACGTCGCAGCAGGTGCTCGAAACGCTGACCGGGTTCGCCACCAACTGGGTGCTCCGCCCGCTCCACAACGTGCTGCAGACCATCCGCCACGACGAGACCCGGCTTGCACTGCTGGGCACCGAGAGCCTGGCGTCCGATCTCGGCTCGCTCGAGCGCATGGTGACGGATTTCGCGCGCGACCATGGCACCACGTCCGCATCCGCGCTCGCCGACATCGCGTCCAGCGTGCGGCAGGGCGACCTCACGGTCGTCCTCCAACGCTACGAGGCCGACATCAAGACGCCGCTCGCGAGCGCCGTGTCGGGCGACCTCATCCGCTCCCTCCTCATCCAGATCCAAAAGGCCAAGGTCGACGGCGAGCTCGCCATGTCGGCGCTCGACAAGCTGCTGCGCTCCAATGAGCTCAACTTTGCGTTTCTGGCCGTCATGCCCACGCTGGCGGTCGCGTATGTCGGCGGCGGCTACATGGCCCGTCTGTGGGCTCCGCGCCGGGCCTCGTACGCCCAAACCATTGGATCCATGCGCAAGCGTCTGCGGTATGTTGGCATGGGCTGGCCGTGGGAATGGTGCACGAGACACTGACTGACTGTCTGTCTGGCAGGGACATTGAGCGTATCCTCAACCGCATGGATCTGGGCTACTCGGACGCGGCGGAGCTGTCCGTCTTTTCGGGCTGCTGCTCTCGGAGATTTACGATCTGCGTCAGGTCGTGAGCGTCCTCCCGCTGTCGCTCGTCGACCGGCCGCGGCTCGACGAAGACGTGCGCGACCTCGAGGCGGTGGCTGTGTACTCGAGCAACAAGATCTCTGCGGCCGGCATTGCTGTCCTCGACCGCATGTGGCGCACGCACGCTGTTCTGCAGAGGTTCTAGCTGCGCTGGCAGGGCCGTTCCCACGCGTCCAACCTTATACTCGCGTCTTGGCAATACCAACAACCACCATCACGACCAACAGCCACGGCTCAAGAATGCCTTTTTCTTTCTTTGGTCACAATACCACCACACCACAACACGGCCGCAATATTATACATTAAGCAACGCAACACGGTCTTGAGAAGCGCGTATTGCGCCAGAGGACTTGCTGTCTGTCACCTGGCGCAGGAGGGCAGCCAGCCGTTTCTTGAACATGACCGGCAGGGCGATGACGGCGGTGATGCAGACGAGCTGCAGCACGACCCAGACGTTGAGGATCTCTGACATGGAGTTGAGCGTCGAGAGCGTGGTGGCCGCCTGGATGCAGATAAAGTTGAACGGCGTCAATCCTAGGAGTGCACAGCCAGCCAGAGAAGCGTCAGCGTCAGCGGGAGATGCAGATCGAGATGAGAGAGACGAGGAGAGGAGACGGACACGTACCAATAAGCGTCGAGATGAAAAAGGGGACGGGAGGGATGCCGACAAACGGCCGACGCGAGATTGACGAACCAGCCGGGCACGAGCGGCAGCGTGCGCAGCGAGATGAGATACACGATGAGATTCTCGCGGTGCTCCTCGACGGTGACGCGCCAGCTGATGACTTTGGAGCGCGAGATGAGGCCGCCAAAGACGACGGGCCCGATGACGTGCAGCGACAGAAAGTAGCCAATGGTCGAGCCGGTGGCGGCGAGGAGCGACGTGAGCGGCCACGGCGCTGTAGCCGTAAGAGCGCGCCCGGCGAGGATATTCTGTCGATGCGAGGCGGGTGGGGGGCAGGTGTGTGATGAGCAGGGCGAGTTAGGCGGGGGCATCACGAGTGTGGATGCAGGCAGGCAAGCAGGCAAGCAAGCGGGGGCTTACAAGGAGCGCCGAGCCGGGGATGCCCAAAGGCCTGCTTGAAGAGAAAACACGGCGACGAACAGGACAAAGATGTGGGTGAAGTGGGTCGACGAGTATGCTTTCCTGGGGCCACGGCACGGGATCGGGTCAGCTTGGACAAGACACGACGAGCTGGAAGGACCGACGATCAAGCCACGCCACGCACAAGGTGACGATGAGCGTCTTGACGCCCTGCAGGTCGTGCGGGATGGCGAGGGGGCGTTTTGGACGCGGGCAGCGTGGCGGCCAGACGCCAGATGGCAAGCATGGCGACCGAGGCGATGGCGAGCATCTGAGCGATGCGGGCGGCGACCTGCGCCGAGGTCAGGGTCAGTTGAAGGCGGCTGCTGGCGGCCGACGACGCCGACAGCGACGACGAGGAGGGCAGCGGCTGGTTGCATGGCGGTGCGTGTGTGGTCGTGTATGGTTTGGTGGTGGTGGTGGTGGTGGCATGCATGGACCAACAGCAGGCATGGATGTGCACCGAGCATGTGTAAGTGCGATGCGAGTGCAAGAGCGAGTGCAAGAGCGAGTGTAAGAGCGAGTGTGCACCACTCACCGCGGTGGCCGGCAGGGGAAGCGACATGGCTGCTGTGGCTGTCTGGCTGCTCGTTGGCTGTTGGTTGTAGTCGTTGTATGTCGTGGCGGTTGTGGTTGTCGTACTTGTCGTACTTGTCGTTGTGGTTGTCGTTGTCGAAGTTGCGCGCAAAGGCCCAATCCACGCCTCGCAGCGACGCCGTGATCCCGCATGAGCGTGAGCAGCAGCAGCCAGAGTGGCAACAGCCAGAGCAGCAGCAGGCTGCCGGGCGTCGACGCAGCCACAACCACAGCCAGCGACGCCGGCCAGCCGTGCCCGGCCATCCAGCGCCTGCTTGACGCTGCGCTGGCCCGCCTGCCCTCGTATGCGGCCGGCCACGGCGGCTGCTGCACCTCGGCGACCAAGACGGCCAAGACGACCTTGAAGGCGTTGAAGGCCACGAGCACAGCGACCGCCACGACGACCGCCACAAGCACAACAGCAGCAGCAGCAGCAACCACCTGACGCTCGAGCTGTCCGACGGCTGCCTGCCGTCCATCGGCCTGCCGCCTGCGCTCACCGCCAAGGCCGCCCGCCCCGTGTCCTTCTTCCTGCCCGTGCCGCACACAGACCCGTCGCTGCAGACCTGGCTGCGCTCGTGCAGCGCTGCCTTGGCTGC